>JAXCLQ010040093.1:0-22329 GCA_035584115.1 Cedrela odorata | reverse complement strand
TTATATGTTATTGTGACTTGTGGTTGAGGAATGAGAATAACATTGCATGATTTAGTCAATTAGCATATGTTGTTGCTGTGTTAGTGCATGAAAGATGTAGAATTAAAGTGTAATTGTATAAAATTGTCATGGCTGGGTGTTGTAGAGGTAAATGACAGAAAGTTGGATGTTAGAGAGGGTTGTTTCGGCTGCTGAAATTTGTCGAACAGGTTTCACAAAATTGGGAATAAAATAAGTTCTAGACCTTCGATTAATACGCCATAAAATTATACATAAACTAGACATAATAAGAAACAACAATAAAAAATTTAGATTTTTCCATTTCAACCTGAATGTGCAACAATTTTTGGAAGTTGGTCGTCCTGCATAATGACCTGATATTGTTTTAGCTATGCAACACCCAAATATTCGGACATAACTTAAGTTCTAAGAATTGAAATCAAGAACCGTAAAAACTAACGTAAACTAGACAAACCAGGTCTAACATAGTTAAATTTCAAAATTTTCATGACTGCATGTACAGCAGTGAATTTTTGAATATGATAATTTGGTAGTGAGACGTGGAACGAAATTCCCTGAACAGTAGTTACTAATTTGGCCGTAAGTTGAGTTTTATGTAACAAAATCAAGGTCCATAAAAATGTGCTAAAACTAAACATATGGAATCATACCCTATAAAAATTTCAGCTCCAAATTCCATACGGAATGATCATAATGGGTTTTTGAAGTTAGTGTATGTTTAGTGAATTTGAGTATTAAAGGACAGAAACTATTTTGATAATTTCTTAACTTTCGTAACTTCAAATCGAATTCCATAAAATCCGTAGAGATCCTAGATACCCAAATTTATCAATGGAGAGGATAATTCATGAATAACTTGTTGTTTGCTTATGTTGTATAATTATGAAAAACCATTATTCTAACGAAAATGTCCGTTTGTAAATCGACGACATAATCCACCATTGACGCCACCATGGCTTTATTGGCTACGTTCTAAATTTGTCAATGGAGTACTTACTCTTTTTATTTGATTTTTAAAAAAAAAAGTAAAGTATTTGAGATTATTATAGATGAGGAAATGACGAGTTTCAAAGAGTTGCATATGTTTTATGACAATTGACAATTTTTATACTTGTGATCGAATCTTGATGAGATTTACTGTTAGTTTGATATGACTTATTTATTAAATTTTATGACTTCATAATGTTATAATGATTTAGCATGAGTTTTAGAAAGAGAGTTTTGAGAATTGATGTTGAAAGTTAGTATTTGAGAAAGAAGAGGTTTATTATGTTTTATTTATTTATTTATACTTAGTTTTGAGAAAAGTATTTTAAAGAAGATATTTGATATGTTATTTTATTTTTATGGACCCTCCTAGATACATCTTATTTAACAACGTGCACGGATCATAGATGGGAGAATTAAGGGGACGCTCTTGGTTCCTTCCCTTTATAATAACCGAATGACCCATTCCCGGGCATAGTATATTTGAATGACCAGATAATACATTCCCGGGCGTAGTGTATTATTGTTTTCAATTTTAGAAAAAAAAAGATTTAAATGTGGCAGAGTTTGAATATGATTTACTTTTACTTCAGTTCAGTAGATTTTCATAACAAGATTTATTTTAGATTATTTATTTGTATTTCTAACGATTTAATTTAAATGTTTTTAGTTTCACTCACCAGGTCTTTCAAAAGATTTGACCCCCCCTCACTCCTCAATTTTGCAGGACCATCCATATTGGTAAGCCATGACTGATTATGGAGACCTATGATGAGAATATAAGAAAGCCAGTGCTGCAGTCACTAGTGTGGGTCAAATCTATCATGCATAGTAGGGAGTCTTACATTCAAACAGAATGTAGTTAACATTTTGCTACATTTTGAAATTATGTACATGTACAGATAATATGTGTAAACTTTGATATAGTTGCTATATATATGTATGCATGGTTTCGGGCAAGAAGCCCATTTTAGAACTACATGTGTGCATGGATGTCATATTTGGTTATTAAAGTCAAGTCATTATAGCAGGGCTTGTCAGAGGCTTATGGTGATGGTGGGATCCATCACCTGCCGGTAACATCTTCGGACTAGGATTATATTAATTATTTTAATTAAGAGCATACTTAATTATATTTATTAAGAACTAAATATTAATCCTTTAAAAGTTAAAAGACTTATAATAAATACCTAGGGATTAAAAATTAAAATTAGTGTAGTTTGCATGCCATTATGACAATTGGTGATTATCCAATTATTAAGTTGTAAAGTATAGGGTAATTTTCACCAAAATTGTATTTTGCAAGGACTCCCGTGCAAATAAAATATTTGCAAATCAGCTCTAACTATAAAAACCAAAGTCTTTCATATTTTTTTATTAAGTGAAAACACTTAGAAAAATTGAAAGAAAAACTCTTTCATTTTTCCTCTCAAAACCCTCCTTTTCATTGTGCATTAAAGGTGGAAATTTATGGAGGACTTTGTGTTCCTCAAGTCTACTACTCCTTCATCTTCGTCAAGCATTCATTGAAATAAGATAAACACTTCAAATCCTTCTTATAAATTCAGTTTTTAGTTTAAAAGATTACCATGAAAAATTGCAAGCTATGAAATGTTATTAGCTTACATGTCTAATATGTCATTCTATTCATGCATTCTTGGTTTTCAACACATGAATCTTTATGTATTGAATTTTCAAATCAATGAAAAATGAATTTAAAATGAGCATAATGGGAGAATTAACTTTATTTTTGTGTCTTCAAATAAAACAAACAAATGATGAAATTTATATCTCTCAATCAAAATACATCAGAGAGTTATTGAGAAAGTTTGAGCTGATAGAAGGAAAAAAAATACAAACTCCTATGACTTCATCTACTTCCTTAGATAATGATGAAATAGGAAAGAATGTTGATCCTAAATTTTATAGAGGCATGATTGGTTCAATACTTTATCTGACTGCTTTTAGACCTGACATTCTTTATAATGTTTGTGTTTGTGGAGGATTTCTATCCAATTCCAAAGAATCACATTTAGTTGCAGTAAAATGAATCCTTAGATATTTAAGAACTACACCTAATTTAGGATTATTTTATCCAAAAGATGGTGAGTTTGGCTTAAGAGATTATTTGAATGCAGACTATGGGGGTTGTAAAATAGATAGAAAAAGCACAAGTAGCACTTATTATTTTCTTGGAAATGCATTAGTATCTTAGTTTAGCTAGAAATAAAGTACAATTACATTATCAACTACTAAAGCAGAATATATGTCAATAGGTAGTTGTTGTGCACAACTCTTGTAGATTAAACATCAATTACAAGACTATGCCATGAATATTAATAAGATTCCTATCTTGTGTGATAACACCAGTGCCATTAATCTGACTAAAAATTTAGTGCATCATTCTAGAACAAAACATAAAGAGATCCATCATCATTTTATTAGAGATCATGTAAGTAAAGATGTAACACCCCCAACTCGGAGTTGCTACTGGCAGGTAACGGACTCCACCGTCACCCTAAGCCTTACGTTCTCTCTATATGTATGAATGCATACTTTTACTTTTAAATCGGAAAACATTATTGATCATGACGCATAAATCACTTAATACAGTGAATCAAGTAATGTTATCCAGGAAATTTTAAATGTATTATCAAATTATGGTACAATGAAATAAATGATGTAACTTATATATATTTTTGAGGATGTTCATGTCTAACCCATATATAACTCTCGGATGCATGATGGACACATATGCCCTAATGACTGTAGTGTGTATCCATTGTTCTCCGCCTATGACTCTACTGTCCTAAAATCTCTCTTTTCTTTCCAACTACTTGTTAAACCTCCAGACTGAAAGGTGAGGGGGGTGAGTCCTAAGGACCTAGTGAGTGGATTAAAATTAATAAATGTGGAGTAAGAGAGTAAATTTTAAAATATAACAATTCATAGCAAATTTAAATTTCAGTCATTTTGATAAATGAAGTAGAATAAACTATTTCATATATAAAAATTTGTAGATGTTAAATTACAAATTTTTGGGCTTGCTAGGAAACTATTTCCCAAGATATCCCTGGTAGACATCTTGAGACCCACTAACGAGTTTTTTGTATCATTATATAAAACAATTTGCCAGCTTGTTAGCGTTGACCTGGATAAGAGGTGCGGTATAAGACACTAACTTATCCAGAAAGGTAACGGCCTTAGTATTTTGATCCTTCTAGCCCGACTGCTACATCCTAGTGAGATCTCCTTGTCCACCAATCATAAATCGGACTATTATGGGAATTTTACCCATGTCTGGAAACATTATCTCACTCCCTTACGCTTCCCTCAAGTAAGGGAGAATCATCTGTACAGATGCGCTACTAAAAGTACGATACACCAAATCACAATATAAAATTATTTTCACAATATTCATCATATATATCATTTATTCACATAAAATCATTTCATTTCAATTCAGTCATCCATAGAACAATTCACACACATCCAATACATTTTTCTAAAATTTACTCTTACTCCAATATATTAATTTCAAACATATCAAATATTCGTAAACATTGAGTTCATAGCATAATTTTACAATTAAATCAAATTCATAAAATATGTGCATTTCAAACATTTGATTTCACCATACCTTTAAAGAAATAAAATAAAATAAATAATTCATTTAAATTGATTTTTCTTAAACATTTATAAATCCAACATTTTGTATAAATAATATTTTGTTAAAAAATAAAACATTTTGAAATAAATTATTCACACATTGGTTATGATTTATTTTATCTGATTCAAGGTGTTGGCGTCGGCTATTAAGGTGGTCGACCTACAATTAAATGATTCCTCGTTAAGACTTAATATAACGTACTTATCTAATAAATAAATATACATATTATAGTTGGATTTGCCACCTAATAAAACCTTAATGTGGTTTTAATTGTCTATTGTATTCACATCTAAATTTTTACCCAAGTCACTAATTAACTTTGTTCTAAAACCCTTTATTCAATATTTTACATTCTACGCTTCCAACAAATGCACGCCGTTCAAAATTGGCGATGTATTTTAACCTAAATTTTTGATGACAAACTCTATTATGAGTCTAATTTCCACCGCACTTTGCGGATTTGAATTTTGACTTCGATTACCCAAGTTATGCCAAGTTTTCGACATATGACACACAAAAACATGATAAGTCATCGGCGGGGTTGTCATTTACAAAAATTTACTGCATTCTCATTTCTTCACAAAATGAGCTAAATTTTGGATATGTTATGCTCCTAGATGTTTTGTTTCCAAAGAAATTTACATCACCTCAATCTAATATCAGAAACTCTCCCAGATTTCGTTTTTCCAAGCCCTGCTCAGAATTTCAAGCAAATATCATGCCTTGTATTGGCCATACGGTTTTGACACCTTCTGGCCACTAAAGCTATGATCTATCACCCTAAGTTTCTTCATTTTTCCATCCTCTAAACACCCATATAGGACCACACAATGACCGCTTACATCTTGCTTTGTTTCGTAAGTGTTTTCAACACACTGCGCATACACAAACACTACCGACATATTTTTCAACTACAATTTTACAACCCTTTTTATGCTACTCACTATCCAATGTTCCATCCCCATTTAGCCACAACCATTACCTATAATCACACTTATATTACCTTATTTTTCAGCACCTAAACCTTATCACAACTCAACCATATATTGAACATCACTACCACTCACCTTCCTAGATCAACTTTTACATACATAATGCATGTCTACACACTACTCCTTCTCCACAATTTCCATACATTATTTGACATTAAAAAAATCCTCACACACACCCAAATATATATATCACTCCATACATTTACACTCTACAATTTACCACAAATTCATGTTTTCGTATAAATTCAATATCAAATTAACATAAAAAAAACAATTGAAACTTCAAAACAAAACACATATACGTTCCTCAACACTTATCTCTCTCTCCTCTTCTTCTCCTTTCTTTCTTCACTTTCTTCTTCTTCTCTCTCTTTTCCCTTTCTTCTTCACCAAATTCGGCCACCACTCCCTTCCTTTCTTGATTCAGCCTTCACCTCCTACTCCTAGCTCACGGTTTCTCTTATTTTCTCCTCCTTGTGCACGTTTTTGGCCTCCTCTCTTCCTTTGCACGAATTTTACACTTTTCCTTTGTCTAAAATATGCTAGTTAATTGTAGAGAATTCTTGATAAATGGAGACTTAAATATAGCAACATGGGCTTGGGTTTGATTTTTTTGAAATTTATCCATTTGGCCTAATATTTACATAAATGATATTTGGGTTTACTTATTACTATTGGCCTTCACTTAGTAATGATTTGGGCTTTACTTAGAACCTTCATTGGGCCATAATATAATAATATAATTATTTTAATAATGGCCCCATATTTTTCTTATTTATATTTTTTCCCTAAATTATGAAAATTTTGCCTATTGGCCCCTAGTTTTAAAATCTTTTCAATTTAATCCTTATAGTATTTATAAATATCACGAAATAATAGAGAAATAAAACCATATACTTAGGTCCATATATGTATCTATGGCATTTTATTACCTAAGTGCCGATATAACTATACGTGCGTGCTAAAACAAATTTTCTCAAATTCTAACGCGTCCGAATACTTTAATAATAACAAAATCAAATAAAATTTAATTATGTCAAATTTTGCGGGTTCTACAAAAGAAGAGGTTTATCTAAAGTATGTTAGCACAAATGATCAATTAGATGATATCTTTATAAAACCTCTAGATCTTGAACAATTTTGTTCCATTAAAAATGAATTAAGAATGATGGGAATTGATTAAATTTTGTTTGAATCTCTTTATGTTTGTTATATGTTCTTATTTTTTTATTTTGGACAAAATCGAACTTTTGTTACAAGTATCGATACTATTATAGGGGATCGATATGCTCTTACGAATGTATCGATATCTTTAGCTGTTTTGAGTTAAAATCGACACATCATAAGATTGTATCGATACAAAAATTGATTTTGAATCAAATTATAGAATGTATCGATACCTTCTAGAATAGGATCGATACCTTAGTGTAAAATAAATGCATATTTAATACGCCATACACGTGTCAAGCATGGAGATTGATAGCTTCAGAAATAGCTGCTAAAATTTTCAACAAGTGGTATCAGAGCCAAAGGTTTTAGGGTAAAAGAAATATAACAACAAGAAAATTTTCAAATTTAATGAAGTTTGATGTTGAAAATTTGATGAAAGAATTAATTTTGACTTGTCGTAAATACGAGTTATGGATATATTGATCCTATCTTGGTACACAAGATATTGAAAAGCACGTCAACCCTAAGGTGTGGATAATCCTTAAAGAGGATCTCGTATGTAGAGTAGGTTTGGCAAGTAACTTTAATCTAATAATTGAGATACTAGTGATGTAGTTAGTGGTGGTCTCTCTTCTCCATCTATATTTTTGTTTATTAATTATTTTATATATTTATTTTAGTGGATCATGGGCGGGACTTAAAAATTACAACAATTCTAAAATTTATCTTAATAAATATATTCTAAATACTATGGTAAGTGACGTGTCATTTGTCAATTAGATAATCAATTTTAACAATTTCTAACATAATTTATTACCGATCTTATCCACTCACATAATACATGCTAAATTACTTGGATTCTTTTTTTTATATTATAAGTTTAGGGATATAGGTTTGTGGAAAAAAAATAACAAATTATGAACATTTTTCTTCATAGTTCATTCAATATTATTATAGCATTTTTGTTGATGGAAAGTTGAGAATAGTTTCTGAAAACTAACAATATCATAATTTGTAATTTAATCTATAATTTTCAATTAATATTTATCTAAACTAAACTCAAATCAACAGAAATTTATAAGTTTTAAAAGATTAAAGAGAGATTGGATATTAGACCAAAAATCAAGGGTAACTGTCATTTTTCCTTATAACACCTACGGTTGTAATGCGCAATAGACTTTTCTAACCAGATAAAATATAAGAAGAATCTATTACTTGAAGAGAATGAAAGAAAGTTTTTGTCTTCGTGGAAGAGAAGATTTTGGCCTTTTCCTAGTGAATCAACTAATCAGTTGCTGCGAGAGACCAAGACCTTTGAGTAAAGCAAAAACAAAATTTTATTGCAACTGAAAAGATGGATGTGGGTGCTTTTGTTACGAAGCAATAAGCACTTGCAGAGAAAGTGCTTTCAATATAGAGAAATCACTTCGGCGGAGACCAAGTCCAGACAAGGGTTTGAGAATAGTATTGAAGCAATCAGTTGCATCCTTTGATTGGTTCATTCAATGGAAAACTTATCTGATATATTAGTGGTGGGAAATTCATCATTTACTTTTTTGTTGTTTTGTGAGAAATTGTTTGATGCAGGAACTTTAGAAATTATTTTTTATTTTTTATTTTCTCTGTTTTAATGGTTTCATATTATATATGGTCTCAAGTATAAAAGAGTTTTATAAAACCCTTCTCAAATGCTTGAATTTAAATAATTTATTTAATTTTTATCTAAAATTTGAATATAATTATTTACTTTTTTACATCGTATGCTTATAAATTTTAAATATGAAATGAATAATCAAGTATTATTGGGCAAGGCAACTAATCACTGTACATAAAAAGCAAGCAAAACGCCGGTCATGTAGCTTAATTGATGTTCGACTATTCCGAGCACTCCAATTTCTTTTAATACAATTTGCACGTCAGAAAGACCCCCAATTTTGAAGCAGTCAACTTACTACGACTATAAATATGTAAAGACTGAGGGGGCTATAGCTAGCCAAAGGCAGTAATTATCATACATAATTTGCAATAGAAGAATGGCATCAAAGAAGCATGCTGGATTTGCAATCGTGATCGTAATTTGTTCCCTTCTTGTCTTTCAAGTAGCTGCCCAACCCGACAATCATATGTAAGCCAACACTTATATTTATTCATTTTTTGTGCTTAAAATGTGAGCTCACGAAAATTCGAACTCTGGACTCTCATATCATAAAATTCAATTTTATCCTTATTTCTTATCAAATTCGCTCCAGACTTGATTTTTAAGAGATCGGTGTGGTATGGTCTATTTATCCCGTTTATTTGTGATGTGTTGTGTCGTGCAAGAAGAGAACTATTTCTTGTGAATTAATTCTTCGAAATTTACAGAAACGCAAGAAGAGAACTACTTCCAAACCCATTTGGTATTGGTAAGGCTGCTGAGCGGACAGAGACAGTAATTACCAAACCATATGATTTGTACGACTCTGCAACTCAAATACACCAAATTGTAAATTGGACACCAACTGAAGCTGAAACTTATGTGGATAAAAGTTGTTCTCCTAAGCAATATTGTTGCCGGAATGACAACCTTTCTTGCAAGCAATGCTGTGCAGGAACAAGACCCAGTTCTTCAGAGTTGAGCTATTCGCCAATAGAATCACCATTGCCATCTACGTCATCGAAGTTATTGTTCTCACTTGGATGCAAAATTTTGTTCTTCATCTTTACTGTTATATGCATTTTTTGATTTAAAGTAATCTGAATATCAAGTGTGACTTTTAAAATAATCTTCTGTCGAGAGAAGAAACTATTGATTCAACGAGTTCGGACGCGAGCAAAGGAAGCTAGGTACTATGGTTCAACGAGTGTTTAATATATTATACAGTTAAAATTGACATTAATTATCAATTTTAACAGTGTTAGTGTTTTTCCAATTTTAATATCAAGATATGGTGGTTATCTGTTGAATTTTGATAAGTATTTATCTATGTGTTTTTGTATTAATTTTATATAAATACTTATTAAATTTAACTAGTATTAGTGGTAATTTTTAAATTAATACATAATTACATATTAATTAAATAGTATTTAAAATATTTTAAAGATAACATTAAGTATTTTATTACATTATTTTTAAAATTATTAAAGTCAATACTAAAATATATAAATATTTATGTAATTTAACATTTTTTTATTTAGCTCTCAAACTAACCCTTAGTGTATCACTGAACTACACTTTTCTCACCGTAATATCAAATGAGTAAAATAAAGTGTATGTTGTTTTGAAAATTACACTTCCCTCACCACAATATCAAGCGGCTAAAATAAAGTATATGTTGTTTTGACATGTGTTGGGTTATGATTATCCCCCAAGAACCAGATCAGTTCTACATTATCAAAAACAACCCACATCAGTTCCATACTATCAAAAACAACCCACATCAGCATATAATTGTCCCCTCGTCAAAAGTCCTCCTCAATCTTATAAAGGATCTAAGGACCGAGGACAAGATCAAATGTCCTCGAGTCACATAACGAGTTATCTTAATAAAAAAAAAAAAAAACAGGATACCAAGGGCATAATAGGTTGTCCTCAGTCACCTTTACAGAAAAACCTAATTCACTGAGAATTCCTTATAAAGTAAGAATTCTAGTATAATTCTTATTACACCAGTTTCCTAATCTTATCTAAAAAGGATAAGGAAGGCAAAATTCAACAAAAATCTAGGGGAGGTAAATAATAAGAATCTTGTTATAATACAAACTCATTTGAGTTACTCAATCTATAATAAGGAAGTAAATGAAATTTAAGTATAACAAAAATTAAGAGTTCTATTTTAACTACAGAAGGGACAAATCAGTAACCTATAAATAGAGCAAAAGACAAGTAAAAGGATCCAAAAATCCTTCAGAAAATTAGGTTGTTGTTTACTCAAAAAAACATACAGAATAAGAAATGAAAGAGGTCCATTATTCTTAAATCCTAGCAAACAAACCTTCTTAAATCAAAGATAACTCTTACCGACTTAAGCATCAAAGGGTTATAGCAGGAATTCGGCAACTCTGATCCTTTTTCTATCTTGTAGGAATCGCCGGAGCATCAAGAAAACCATCAAAGTTCGTCACTACAAAATCTATCCCGAGGTCAATCAAATAATTGTGTTTATGGATTTCAACAAATTTGTTCCCGCAAAAAAATAAATCACGTGTTGACTTATAACAGATGAAAATCAAGTAGTAATTAGAAATTAATATATGATTGGAAATATCTTTACTCACCAAAACATTTACGAGTTCATAAGTTTATAGTTTTTTCTTTTTCAAAGAACTTTGTTGATAATAATAATAATGTCAACAATAGCAACAATAATAACACTAACAAAAGATACCTCTAATAGGAGAAAATATAATAAGTTCTATTATTCAAAATGTATATTTTATCGAAAAAAAATACGTATTATTCAAGAAAAAGACAATGCAAAAAATAGAACAAAATATTTTTGAAATGAAAATAACTAATAAATAAATTGGTGATAAATTATTGATTTTTGTCTATGTTTATTAAAAGTGTATATATATATATATATAATAATAATAATACCATACAAACTCTTGGCAGAGTTATATTGTTATAACATATCTCATATAATTTATTTTTCTCTCACTCTCGCGAATTGTCATTAACTTATGTGAAAATGTAGGTTATACAACAATAATGTTTAAAATCATGAAAATAATAATAATCATATAAATAGATATATCACATCCTATGCTTCGATTTTATGTCAACTAAGCATGCATAAACTCAGTTAAATTCTCTTACAAACATAATATGCTCTAAATGTGTCATAAATGAAAATCTTATGCACTTAAATAATATGCCATTACGAGTTCTATATAAATTTATTCTATTATTTATCAATTCATGAAATCTTCGTCTCTATAAAATTGAAAGTACTATTTTGATTGGGTCGCCTCTTTGTACCCTAAAATATATTCAAGATACCTCAATTGTTTACGCACGTATAACAATTTTTATCACAGCAAAAATATTTTTTATTAAATTTAAAATGAAAAACAAAAAGTTGATTGACATTAAAAAAACAATCAAGATCTTAATAAATGCATTTGACATTAATAATATTGTTGCTTATATTTGTGAATAAAAAATTATTCATTTTAAAATTCTACACTAACAATTTTTCTTTTTTCTTTTTTTGTGAAACCATCAATTTTTTTAAAAAAAGTAATTTAATAAATTATTATTCATTATTTATTTTTTTATTTTACTAATATTATCTTTTTTCAGCTGCAATATTTTGCTTTATTACAACAATAATAGATTGTCACTTATTTTTTCTATAACCCAAAAAAAAATTTTTATGTACTAGACAAATATCAAGAGTAATATTAAATTATTTCTAATAACAAATCAGATTATAAGTGTTTTCTTAGAAAAACCCACTATGTATTGTGTAACTAGTATTAATATTGAATCACGAAGTATTGCATGATGAATTGGGCCATAAATATTGAATGAATAATGTGTACAAGTGTGTAAAATTGGGAGAAATAATTCTTTAGCTAAAAATTAATTTACTCAATTTTAATAAAAAAAAATTGATGTAATCAATATATTAAAATTTACAATTTTTATGGTTTAATAATCTTTTGTACAGAGATTTTACAATCTAAATTTAATTAAAAAGATTTAAAATATGTTAGGACGAGTTGTTTTATACATAAGATATTTGACAAAACTGTATTTTTGATTATATGGATAAAAAAGAAAAGTTTAAGCAATTAAAAATATAAGATCCTAGAATACAATAAGGCAATTACAAAGTTTTTCTTAATAATAGAGTCTGGCATCTATAACTCAAGTACCTTCTAAATCACCATCTTTTATTTTGTCAAAAACTGAAAAAAAAAAAAAAAAAAAAAAAACCTCAATTTAGACCTTAAAACATCTAAAGAGAGTGAAAAGTGTTGCTAACAACGAAAAATTCAAATAATTAATAAATTAAAATACATTAAAATTTGTTGAACCTAAATCAATACCACAAAGCCACAATAACAAATAAAACCTAAAGGAATAAAACAATAAAAGCAATAGACACAAATTTGTGTAACATCCCAAAAACAAGAGATGTTACCGACAAGTGATAAGAAACCTTATCGCTTTAAGCCTTATTCATCCTGTCTAAACACAAATACTAAATATGAATGCACAATACATTTCAAGAAAAATATTTGAAAATTTTTAAAGGGCGATATGCCGCCGCTTACACATATACAACCCAAGTGTATACAAAACTCATCTCATAATATACTAATTATACAAATAATTGACCGAGACTATGGATACAACATCCAACATCAGCTCAACATAATGCAACAAAATCTGTCACGCCTCGACCTTGGGGTCTACCTGTGACAATCGCCACAAACCCTCATAACACACCCTCTCTATATCTAGAATGTACCACAAGAGCCTATAAGGCTATCAAACCATTTACTCAACACCTAAAAACAGTTTATCAAAATAAATTCCAATCCATGGGATTATATCAAAGAATTGATCTCTGTGATCAATTCATCCACAACACGCAAAATTTATATAAAAATATCAAATCAAAGATATTACACACGAGCTGAACAAAATAATAAGTTTCTTTCAAATTCATCAGAGTTCACAGTTTCTTCTTATAATCCAAAACCAAATCCAAATCCTAGGAAAAATATATTTATCCGAAATAATACAAATCCAGAAAGTATTACAAATCCAATGGACTCTAATGACACAAGTAAGTCAAGAGAGGAATAACCTACCAAGTACGTCGAGTACACTCTACTACCACTATTAGTCCAGCGAGGACTAACGCTCCTAACCTGAAAGCTGAAATTGTGAGGGGTGAGTATACAACTATATACATGTTCATACATACATACCAATATACATACATGCACAGGCATTTACAAATACAGATATTGGGATTTATTTCACAATATACTCAAAATGCATATATACATGTTCATGTCAATCAATGATCACAATGCATTTCATTAGTCTACAATGGTTTTAAAACAATCAATCCGGGCTGGCCATATATCCACGACACGTTACCTTGGTCGGGACAATATCTGTAACCATCAGTGGGCTTTCATGCATAAACCATATTCAATAAAGATTTATTAAATAGAAAATCACTCTCTTGCTTTGTAAAATCATTTATTTCCTTAGAAAGCATGCGTTTATAAAAACAAGCCCGCCTCACGCATGTTGGCTTCAAGTAGTAGCTTGGTGATATGAGCAACTGTCCTTATAATTCGTCAAATCCATGAGATCTCTATCAAGCCGCCAGACTTTCCATAGGGTCTCTAAAAATCGTACATACGTGAACAGCACACAATGGGCTTGTCATGGCCTCTTCCCCTTATATCAGCCCCACTGCGGCTCCACTCACCTATGCGGCCTCTCAACAGGTCCACTCATAGGCTACCTCCCTATATATACAATCAATAACATGGCCCACTGGTCAATAAACAATAACTGGTCTTGCCGACCTCCTTACCAATATACATGCATTTATAAATCATTTTAAAAACAATGATTATACATCATATAAAACAAATATAGGCCTCCCCGACCATGTCACTTCTACCAATCATTTTCAGCAATGATTATAACACATTTAAATAAATCAGGCCTCCCTGGCCATTTCAACATGTATATCACAATATTTTCAATCAGCAGACCAAATAAATAAAAAATCTCAATATCATGTAAAACATATTTCATTTAAATCATAAAAAGGCTTGTTTAACACACAAGCATACATATAAGTATCATATGCATTTTATTTATTATTGATGTATGTATAAATTTACTTACAATAAAAGGGAGGATAACCACTCCCACTACTGATCCTCACGTCCAATAGGTCCTTCACTCGGGTTCTCAGAACCTAACACTACACATGCATATATAATGAATTTCACGATTTCAAATAACATAACGTATATGCATTAAATGGAATACTCATAGAAAACATGACTTAACTCTCTTAGTTGACACAACACATTTCTCGAGGCTAATATACAAGTGTCATTTATCCGATTTCCATCTCTGAAATCCCATGGCAGTGAGTTTTCCTAACTCACATTTCCTGTCTAACACGAAATGCACACATTCTAACTATTATCCAACGCTTATATCATCATTATATACTTCCAATCATACCATATCATTACACGTATCAAGATTTCCTACCAAATTAAAAGTAAATCTTTCAGGTGAACAGTAACCCTAGGTTTCAACATGTTCAAAATCGTACAAATTATACTTAAAATTGGTTAATAGACTTACTTGGTACATGTAGAAGTCATTAGAATGTCGAATCTCCGTTTAATCGACATAAACCCCAATTTGTAAGCGAAACGCTAATTTTCTTCTTGTTGAATTTTGCGTGTTCTAGCCCACATTTGGTATCACATTGTAGGTAAGAAGATGAAGAATCATATGGGCTCAAGATTTAACAGAAAACTTAAGAGTTTGGTTTGGATTTGAAGGAAATTCGAGAGTGAGAGAGGGAAAATGAGAGAAACTGTTTTTATAGAGAGAAAAGAGAAAAATACGTAAATGAAGGAATGCTGGGTTTGTTTCCCTCTTAGGTTTATATAAAAATGGGCGAAGTATCGATACTTTTAACCTAAGTATCGATCTGTTTCGTAAAAGTATCGATACTTTGAACTTATGTATCGATACCTTCCTTTAGTTTCGATTCTAGAATGATTCTGGATTCCCGAGTATCGATACATTTGCCCCAATGTATCGATCTCTTTTCTTTAATGTATCGATACCCTTGAGAAAGGTACCGATCTGGTTCACCTCGTAATTATTTTCCAACTCTCTGTTTTTTTATGTATCGATACTTCTCTTCCTTAAATATCGATCTATTTGTCACGGATCGATACTCTTGAAGAAGGTATCGATCTGTTCGATGTGAAATTTCTCTCTAAGCTATTGACTTACAAGGAATCGATACTTGTATTCGTAAGTATCAATCCGTTCAATAGGTGTCGATTTACATTCTTCATGTGTCGATACACTTGGCCTCAAGTATCAATATTTCCTGTCCAATGATCCATTTTCTCACAAAATCTTTAAAATAAAAAAATTTCCATTAAGAACTTGTGAAAAATTTTCCATTAAGTAGCGAAATTGCCGAATGCATCAGCGCAGAGCAATATGTGGAAACCCAACTTATGAAAAATTAAAATCATAATATCAAATTCATTTCATTCATATCATTTAACTCAATTAAATGAACCTAAGCCTCAATACTATGTCAACCAACTATTTTCATGCATGAGTAAAATAAATGTCATACGAATGACTATTTTTATCCTTATGTTTAAAGAACAAGGTTTAACAAAATCAAACTATAACTTATGCCTCCAAGATGATGAAATGACTCACCAGATATACGATCCTGTAAAACTGGAGAGTGGGGGGGTGAGTCCAAGAAGACCCAGTGAGTGGATTATAAGAAACATTAATACATAAGTATCAAATACAATTAAAATAAATATACATATATCTATATAAAATGAATACTCAATTCCAAAATAAGTTATATTCAAAGTGCTTAATAAAATAAATTATCACAATCCTTTTACTAGGGAAACTTCTGGTGTTTAAGGGCGTTATGTATTGCCGTCCCCCCAAACACATATCTAAAATCTCTTATGTCTTGTTCCCGAGTCTATAGCTACATATGTGCACATGATTTTTAGTAATAAAGTAACTCAAGAATTCTCAAAGTCATATCATAAGATGGTTTCATAATATTGCTTTAACTTCAAGAGCCATAGCATTTATATACAATGACACAAACAATCTTAATAGCATTTCTCAACTAACATAACCCAAATCAAATTCTATAGGTTCACAATAAGCCAACACATCATTGACTTATTGAAAAAAACAGTTTCAATAACCATAATGACCTAGAGCAAATTTAAAGAATTTAATTAAGTTTCCAACACATGTAAATCAAACATCAAGTTCAAATAATTTTATGAGAAATAACTATCCACTCACAAGTTAGGGTCTGGCCAATTTGAATCAAAGTGTGGTCGATGGGTACTCCGGCTAACGATTTACAATAAACAGTTTCCGTTAAAATTTATAATGTGGTATACGTATTTTATAAATGAACAAATATATTATACATGAACCTTGCACCCCAATAAGAAATTAAAATGTCTTGGATTACTACGGAGTTCGAACTGAAATTACCTAAATCAAATAATCGCAAATTCATTTCCGATTACTTTAAATAATACCTTACTTAATAGGGAATGACTTTACATTTTCACTGTCATCAATTAGAAATAGATATTAAGCTGAATTTTTGATAGAATTTGCTCTTATAAGTTTAGTTTCTATGTCTTTTTACGAATTCTGATTTCGAATCCTATTGCCCAAGTTATAAATGAATCGCTACATCCTATGCAAAATGTGACAGTGTTCTGGATCCTAACAAGGTAGCCAACTTTCAAAATTTTATGGAAACTCGTCTCTTGACAAAATGACTTGATTTTCGATTATGTTACTCCCTCAAATGTCTAGTTTTCAAAAAAATTTACAGTTCACTCATCGGGGGTCCGAAACTTATTCTATTTCTAATTTATCGAAACCTGTTCAAAATTTCCAACAACCGACATATGTACTCCTAGCATGAAACTTCACTGCCCGATAATTCCATAAAATTAAACCACCATAACTACACATCATCACATCTTAATTTCACATTATTTGAGCATCAAAACTCTGCCATATATGCAAATCATGCACTATCAACAACCTTCCACAATTAAACCCCATAATTCAACACAATCCAATCCACCATGACCATGCATATTTACATCTCACTTTTTCAATGTTTTGCACCAAAAATACTGTCATATACACATATAACAATCACTGCCAATAGTTTTTAAAATTAACTAAATACATAATTTACAATTTTATCATTTAGACATCATAAATCAACATTAAAATTTATAGAAAATTTTATAACTATTAAGAAATTCCTTGCCCTTCTTCTCTTTTTTTTTCCTCTTCTCTCTCTCTCTCTTCTTCTTCCTCTTTTGGTCTCTCCCTTCACCTCTTCTCTACTTTTATTTCCTTACTCTTTTTTCTTTTTCTCTTCTTCTTATTCTTCTTCTCGGTATCGCTTCCTTTCCTTCTTCTCTTCTCCTTCACCATTTCTTTCTTCCTTCTTCTTTCTTCTCACGTTTTCTTCTTTCCTTTTTACTTTTTCTTCTTTCTTCTCCTTTCTTCTAGAATTTGCAAAGAGTTGTCCTTTAAGAAAGAAATAATAATAATAATAAAATGAATTCCTTAATTACAAGAGTATTGGCCGACCACTTATCTTAATGGTCTTATTTTGGATATTATTTTCTAAACCCAAATTGCAATTAAAATAGCCCAAAATCATTAATTCAATGGGCTTAATCATTTAATCCATTTTCTTGTAAACTCCATTAGCCCATTAGGCCCAATCACATGTAACATCCTGTGGCTCAATTAAAGTTAACTTACTTTTCAAATTATTAATCATTTAAATTAGGAAAAAAAAATTATTACAGCCACCAATACTTTATTATAACTTATAATAGTAATCTATGGACTAATCATACAATAAAGCTTTTAAATTTTTTATGCATCACATGCACAAATTTAAAACATATATCTAATATATGTAGAAATCAAGCTTAAATATCAAACATACATTGCCTTGGCTTGATTTTTTGATGAAGAACAAGCTTAAAATTATAAGTTTTCTTCAATTTACATCCCAAAATGCATTCAAGGAAGCTAGGCCAAATGAGAGAATTTTTCTTCAATTTTGTTCTTGGACATGAGCTTATGTTTTTAATTCCATTGAATTGAATTAAATGCTCCTTTTTATACTTAGGACCCCTTGGCAAATACTTACTTAATTTGGCAAACCCTTTTCAAAATTAATAATTACACCTTTTGTTTTCCTTAACCATTAAAGAAACTATTCATATTAGTGTAAAATTAATTTATAATTAATTTAAGGTTATGAAAAATAATTTCCCATGACATTTTGGTCCTTGGATAATCAATATTATCCATTAAGCATGTAATTTATATTAAATTACATAAAAGTATAAAAAGATTAATTTTTTAACAACTTAAAGAATTCTTAATATATATATATATATAACATTTATATAATTAATTCAAGGTGTTAGCCTTCATCTACTCACTCTCATAGCTTCCAAATGCACAAAAATATTGGTGTGACCATGAAGGTTCGCTGTGGGTTAGCAGTGAGTCGTATCCAAACTCTTCTAATTTGAACTATTCAACAAACTCAACGACTGTGGGTAACATCTAGCAATATACCACAGCCCATAAACCGCAATGAAGAATTTCTTCATCAAACCTTACTCTGATTGTGCATACTGTATGGATAAAATCTTTTTGTTGTCAAATCCTAATCGAGGAAGGGTTCATGAATGTCAAAACACTAATCCCAATTTTTCCACAAAATATTGATCAATATATCCTTAACTCTTCAACACGAACTCTTCATGTGGGTTTTTAAAACTTGCTCTAGCCAGACACTTTTAATTTCAGACATTTGTCTAGGAACTCGACACAGCGAGAATCAGTGGAAACTCTCACTTGAATTATCGAGCCAATGGATCCCATCTTGACCATCATCTAGAGACTGATATAAATAACTCATAACTAAACCGACTTTTATACAAGACATGGCTAAACCCATACATATACACCATATGAACCATGTGTATCCATATAAGCTTTGACTTTGATGTCTCAGGTCAGAAGATCACTTTGCACACTAGTATAGTATAACGATAAATCATTGACTACATGCATACCACGTGATTTATCGTTCTTTGGTCACGTTTGAAAAATAGTTCTCTAACTATTTCTCCATACTAATGCCTTTATGACATGACTCTCATTGTCACTCGCACTAATATCATCCCATGATATTCATCAGCTGCATCTAGTATGCCTACTCTGTGATATGACTATCTAATCAATATCACATCTGTAGGGAACGACTTTGATAATTTTATTTAACTATTAAATGAATTATCTGGACAATTCACATATATATTTTATTATATAGCATGATTCAATAAAGAAATAACTTACGTATGTGAATAAAGAACTCTTTTTTCATTGATAATATAAAATAATACAAGATCCATAACCATGAACCCGACAACACAAATGGGTTCTAGAGCATACACTAACATAACTATTATATAAAATTTCGATCGTTACTATTTATTATCAAAAGGAAACTTTATAAAGAACTCTTCACAAAATAAAAACCCTTTGAGATTATATAAAAGCCATTAAAATATTCCTTTAGTAAAGAAGAACTAATTACAACCATTTATTTAGTACTAGAACTCTTGACACTCAAACCTAACTAGCTTGACAAGTGCCCTACTCCAAGTAGTTCAGTTTTCAGAACTCTGAATTCTTTTTTCTTCTAAGGAATGCTTGAACGACACGATCACAAGATTAGAACTCCAGCCACCAATAGTAATTAAAACTCTAAAGGCTTCTCAGTTGGATTTAGTGTATGATAATGTGATGAAAGACACTTAAGAGAAACAACTAAACAAATCTCATTCACTTGAAACTAGATTAGTTTCTTTCAAAAACAAATAAAAAAGAAACAATCCTCTTGCACTCAGAGATGCTCTCTCTGCTCAGAAAACCAAAAAACTTCGAATAGTCATCAAAAACCCTAGCTTAAACGCCACTAAGTATTTATATTTTCACGATATCGCTCGAGCATCAACTGGGCGCTAATTTGGCGAGCTCCCTAAATAACTTAGCTACTCGAGTGCCAAGTTGGTGTTGACTTTGACTTTGTGCAAGTCATTATTCATATGCAAGTCATTTTCATCACTAGAGCGCTAGGTACTATCTTGGCACAAACATTCTGTAAAAGTACTATCATTATTCACCGCTCGAACAAAATGCTGACACTAGCTTGGCGCTGAGATTTTGCACAATAATTCTCCTTCTTCAGCCCGAGCGTTCACTTGGTGCTAGGTTGGCACAAGGTCTCTGTTTACTCAAAAACTGATTCAAACTCAAGCATTTTGACAGGGAATGAGCCAACATAAAATCTGAACTTAACAAAAACAATTCCAACAATTTCTTTTAATTTTGATCACCAATGTGATACTTGTCTTTTGGCCAAACAAACCATTTAAATTGATTCATTAATATATTTGGTTCCTCATTGCCCTATATCTCATTTTGGTACTCGTTATTTTTTTACCATTGTCGATAACTTTTCTCTCTTCACAAGGATATATCTAATGCAATTTAAATTTGAAACACAAGGACCATTGAAATATTTATTTGCCTATGTGAACACTCAATTTAATTATAATGTCCAGTAGTTACGTGCATATAATAGAGTGAATTTACCTCCATGAAAGATATTTTTAAATGTCTTGATATCATTATCAATATTCGTGTCCATCAACTCCTTAAAAAACAGAGTTGTAGAATGAAAACATAGGCATCTTTTAAATGTGGGAAGAACACTACGGTTTCAACATCATTTGCCATTAATTTTTTTAGGAGAAAGTGCTCTCACAGCTGCATACATTATTAATCGAATGCCTAAACATGTTCTCTCCAAGAAAATACCCTTTAAAATATTATACCAAAGCCAAACTAAATATGAACATTTGCATCTTTGGTTGTTTATGTTATGCTAATTGAACGGAATAGTGAACATGAACATGCTCTGTTTCCATGTGCAGCGAAAGTGCGACGCACGAAATGAAGTTCCGGGCGCACAAATGCCGCAGGGGAGCCTAGATTGTCGTTACAAACCTGCGGAACAGACTCCCTAACGATCTATATGTGCATGCATGTGTATTTCAGTGTATAAGTATGCTCTGTTTCGTAAACAAAAACAAAGAAAAAAAAGAACCTTTGTCCTAGCAATCCAAACCAGCAACTACCTTACTTCCTTGGGTATCCACACACGTTGGTGTTGAGGATGCTATTTCTAGCTTGATCGGAATCTTTGAGCTACGGTTTAAGCCTCACAAAGCTTACCAAGCTCTTTCTCTCTCTAACATTTCTCTTCCTCTCTCTTCTGGTTTCTGCCTTGGTTCACAACCAAAACACTGCACCACGTTTTACTTAACCAAGCTCTTGTTAATTGAGGAAGAGGAAGAGACTTTGGTTTCAAAAACCACAGAAAGGAAAAACGAAAGAAAACAGAGAAAGAAAAAAAAATCGTTTTTCTTCTTTGCTTGCTTACACATATTCTGTGTGTATATTTTCATATATATATATATATATATATATATATGTATTAACAAGCTTAACACTTAAGCTTTCTTTCCACCGACTCCAAAAATATCAAAAGAGATAAATGCAAAAATGGA
>JAXCLQ010040071.1:0-22330 GCA_035584115.1 Cedrela odorata | reverse complement strand
CCACAAAATTGAGACTTGGAGATCATCCACTAATGTTTGTTTGAGTCATTTCAATTTTTGTGATGCATGCTTGTCAATTAGCCAAATGTCATAAGTTGCATTTTTGCTCTACCGATTCAACAGTCATATCAACTTCCGAAAGTCTTCTTGGCTATAAATTACTTCTAATTTATCTAAAATTAGGAGTTGTCTCTTTATTTTATAAATATCATTGAATGTGGCAATAATCCTTTGTAGAGGAACTTTCTTGTAAAGCTAGTAAAAAGTTAAGGAATAAATTTTAATAAAACGAAAGTTACAATATTGATGGATTAGACATAAATGCTTCTACGAGAACTCTACCGCCAAACGAATGTCTGATCGAAACCTCTCTACAAATTTAAACGATTGAAGTTATCATGCATGTAGAGTATGATTTATATCTTTTAACTATCACTATCGAGTCTTAACACTATATTAATATTTATTTTTTCAATGCTTATTCCTCTATTTTTCATACATATGCGACAATTTACGTATTCAATTTTTTGTTCTTGATTATGTTAGTAATATGACATGCAAATGTTTTCACGTCAATCTATCATTATAGTAAACTTAAGTATTGTCTCACATTTTGAAGTTCGATAAATTGAAAGTTTAAATCAAAATCTTTATTTGGTGGATAGGATTTAATTGACCGATTGATCATTGTTGGTCACTTATGATCATGTCTATATGTCCTTTTATTAATGAAAATTGATTAATAAATAAAGTAATACGTTGTTTTGACTTAAGATTCTCGCATGTAATAGTATTACTCCATATAATTAAATACTAGTATTAAAAAAAGGTGTTCTGTCTACGTTAAAAATAGAGAAAAAGGTAGTAGTCATACAAGAGAAGAGTCCACATTATTAGGGTATAGAAATAGGAATAAAATCACCAGAAATTTATATAAACTCCACAAAATGACCAAAACCAAATACATAATTTCCATTAAACACGTACACTTGGAAGTAAAGCCATCGCATTAATTTCCAAGTCCTCCAACAATCAAACAGACGTTACTCTTATCCCGCCAAAATTATTACACATTAAACAGGTACCGCTATAAAATTAAAATGCATGCAACAACCAAACAAGACCCAAAACTGTTAACTTAATCATAATTGTAATTAATTTTGTAGTAATGATTAAAAGAAATAAGTTGATGATGATGATGATGAACTGAAATCAAACCCATCCGTTACAGTATCTGAAACCGATGGCATCTTCCCAAATATTTGGCTATGCTGCTGTTGCTGCTGCACAAACTCGTTTGATTCCCTCAGAAAATCTCCGCTGAAAGATGAGTAATCAAGCCTGCCGCCTTCAGTTGTTTCCCCCGAAAAAGTTAGAAATTCTGTTTGATTATTCCAGGCTCCAAATCCCATATCAGAATTCGCCATTCCAGGGCTATAATAACAGGAAGTTGATGAAACATCAGGCGGCAAAGGTGGCAGCTCACAGTCATCTGTATAATTTTGACAATGATCGGCAGCATCCATAACGCATGTAATTGGCTTGTAAGAGCCGTATGTTTCAGTCCCTTGAGCCCATCCGTCGCTGAACGTTACATCGCTGCTTGAAAACTGAGAGAGATTGAACGGTTCTTGACTGAAGAGCAGCTGGTTAGTGTTGTTGGCATCCGTTTGACTCTGGGGAGCAGCTGCAGCAACAAAGAGTGATGAAATATCGTGTTGTGATTCGTCAGGTGAAATAATGGAGGTGACGGAGGAGCCGGCGGGCATGTCAGAGTAGACAAAGTTTGTGCGACCCTTGGAGCCGCGCATGGAGCGAGAGGCGCGGTCGTAGGCCACAGCAGCTTCCTCTGCTGTGTCGAAGGTGCCAAGCCAATGCCTTTCTTTCGTCGTTGGGTCTCTTATTTCTGCTGCATATCTGCCCCATGGCCTTCTTCTTACTCCTAGAAATCTTATTTCTTCTTGTTGTTGATTTTGTTGCGGCTGTGGTTGTTGCTGCTGCTTTCTTCTGGTCTTTGATGATGATGTGGGTGATTTGGTATTTAAGTTGCTGATATCCATGAGGAAAAAAACTGAAGAAGAAAAGCTGAAAAAGAAGATTTTCTGGCTGCTATGCGTTTGTTTCAGTGTCTATTATTTCTCTCTTGGGGATTTTAAAAGACGCAGATTTTATGAGGAGAGGAAGAGAATGAAATTAATGAAAGTTAGCTAGGCTTGTTTGTTTTTGGGGCGTTGCATGTTTGCAGCTGTTTAAATAAGAGAATGCATGACCTTTATAATTTTACTTTTCCTTGGTTGCCCTTGATAAAATTAAATTCTCAAATCTCATATTAAATCAAATTAATGATGGAAGACCTGACCTAGCTATAGCAATCTTACACATGCTAATAATCTGGAGTGGGTCCATGATTTTGAGTCTATCAATCATGCATTAAACCTCATAGGCTCATGATTTTGGAATGCCTGCCCTTCATTATGAATCACTAATTAATTAAGTTTATTAACTAGCTTGTTCTCTTAGTCTCAAATTGTAATTAACTTTATTGTTTAGTGAAAATACACGATCCAACTCCGCTCTTGATTCATTACATAAACCCTTGTTTAAATTATAATACTTCTTAAAAGAAAGAGACAAATAATTATATTTGTATGTTAATGATCTTTTTCTTAACATATTATTACATAGTAAATTCTCTCACATTTTGTAGTCTTCGTTCGGTCAACAAACAAGGAATTAACAATATTTTGAGTAGTTGAGTTTCATTATAATGAGAGCACTTGTGATTATATATACTTACTACTACTGCCAAGTGTAGTATGTAATAATAATTGGCATGATCATCAGCGATCGACTTGATAGCCATGATTGGCATGTTCTCCTTTATTAGCTTTCTTAAAATCTTGGATTTTAATACATCTACTTCATTTCATTGCAATATAACGTTCTAACTAGAATATGATTCTATTTATCATATCTAATAATACAAAGTACATCACATGCCACGTTGAGAGAGAGCGCTTAAATTAGCAATCACCAATTTATATATATATATATATATCATATAAAGTCATCTTTTTAATAAATATTTGCAAATTATAAAATTTAAATTTAATACTTAAATAATGATATATAAATAATAAATACTAATATAAAATGTTAAATAATATTTATAACGTTCCAATATCATATTTAATAAATTTTATCTCGTTCCGGCATAATTAATTAAGAAAAACAATAACAAAAAAATTTATAAATTAATTGTTATATGCATATATAAATGACATGAAATAACAAATGCATCCTAAAATTTCTTGCTACTAACTAATCCTGTGGATTTATCTATTAAATCAAGTACTAGAATCATGAGTAAGCATGCTTCTGAATAACTTAATCTAAACTCAAAAAGGCTTTGTAATAGACTAATATAACTTGCACCATATGATTGCTTGATACATAAATGATCACAAATATCATTCGCATGATCTTTCCATTGTCAGTACCACTACTAATCCCATCATCCCAATACAATAATATCAACCAATTAATTTTTTTCAACCGACGTTTATCTTTACAAACATATAATATCACCATTTTCTTCTACTAGCTATAACAACGTACAAAATCTATATGTGTGTATATGTTTTGATATCCTTTCTCCCTTTCTCTTATTCATTTTCAAATACATAAAAGGTCATGTTACCCTATACATACTAATGAATATGGAGCTAGACTTTTACGTGGACACAACAAATGGGATATTATTATCTCAACCATGTGCATCCAATTTAAGCCAAAATATAATGATATGTTCCACAATCCTTCTTCAGCTTTTCAAACACAAAGTTTGCTTTTTCTTTTTTATATTTTCAATTCTATGGAAATTACTTTTCATAAATTATTATTATTTGATGAAGTTTGGAGCATTCATCGTTGCACATTAGGTATTAGAATCAAACCTTCAAATGGGGGAAATGAAAGGCAATTAAGTTGGGTTGCATGTGAAAAGGCCACACACTTAAGCATGCTTTATTGGAGAAAACAATCACTAGCAAGACCTACTTACTCGGAGCAAGAATTAACTAGCATGCAGCTTGATTTGACCCATTAATTGGACCCCATTTTGTGCATGGCATTTCCATCACTATGTTTAATTATACCATGCATATTACTTAATATAATTTATAGATTAATCCCTTTTGACTCTCTCTCTCTCTCATGCTTCAACTAAAACCCAAGTGAAATATCATAATTTATTTCCATATACTATTTATCATAATTATGAATTCTAATGATGTATAAGAGGCAAGAAATGTAGGATAAATTATAACAAAAAGAAACATTGAGTATAATTTTGTAGGGAAATGGTCAATGGTATCTTTGAAACCTTAACCTCCATTTGATTTATTTTGGAATAAAAGACCTCGACATCCCAACTTTGTCATTCGCTTTAAGGTTATAACAATATCCTTTTTCAAACCCTAGAAAACTAGCAGGCACTACTTGGCAATTAGAATTGGGTTCGGAATCCCAAACAAAGTAGTAAGAAAATTGCCAAGACTTACCGAAAGACATAATATTTTTATCGCAAAGGGCATCAAAATTGATGTGGAGCGCACCGGCCATTGGGATTTGGATTTAAAGATTATGCATATATATGCACACAACACTATTAATGTCCTCATCTAATTATTGGGATTACCAGTAGCTCAATTTTAATAAATAATATATTTTTATTAAAACTATCTTACTTAATTATTTTCTTAGATTGTAAATATATATTAATATACCAACAATATCATTGGGTTCTAATTGTGCAAATGCATCTTGGCCAAATTTATGTTTTTGTTGGAGTCAATGACTTGTTGCCATCAAAGTTCATTTCAACTAAAGCATTTGAGTAAATATTTATTCTTAAGCATTTGAGTAAATATTTATTCTTACTTTTAAATGGAATTTTTTATTTGGGTTAAATTTTTATAGTAGATTTTGTAACAAAATTTTCCTTTAAATGTTAATAGAAATAAAAATAGATTTTTGAACGCCATCATACTATTAAGTTAGAATAATGTAATATTAAAAAAAAAAAAAAACAAAGCATCTAATTACTTGCTAATAAAGAAAGAGTGAAAAGCCAAGTACAAGAAATGCCCACTTGTGGGTCTCCAAACTTTCTCTTTCGGTCATAATTCTTAACCTAACTAAGCATAGAAATTGGCAAAAGAGATCTTTATCCCAAATTGAATACAATTTATATATTAGGTGCATTTGACTGAGATTAAATAGGTCTTTATGTTGCTATTGACTCGTATACTAACCAAAACTAGTCACACACACACACACACACACACCTCTAGAATTAACAACTTGGTAAAAGCCCACAGCATCATTCTCAATGTGAGTCGTGTTGGTGTCGAGAATGTGACTTTTTTGATGCATTAGATGCAATAAAATTTTATAATTGTCAACACCAAGAGTTTCCTCTTCGAAAAAATAAAAATTAACATCAAGAATCTTTAAAAAGATTGAATGTGCGATGAATGATTAGATTCAGTCAATTTCAATAAGATATATGTTCCTATTATTCAAAGAGCACATGTCAATAATTAATGTTTGTAATTAACCCAATAAGACATTGAAGTATTGAGGATTTGGTAGGCAAAGACAAATGTAGAGACAAAGTGTAGAGTAAGGATTCAACTTTGAAAATCCCATGAATCTCCATTTCCAAGGTACAAGTAATTGGTGAAATAGATGATCGTTCTTATGTGAAAAGTTAGTGTTAGAAAGTAGAGACTCAAAGAGAAAATCCTCTTCTTCCTTGTTACACAGAACAAGAGGTTGATTTTTGATCAAAGTGAAGTGGGAACTCCATACATCTACACTTCATACTCTTTTGCCTTTGTCTATGCAAAATTATGTCGGAATTTCCAACCCTACAACCTTTTAAAACAAACAAACTTAGATAATTTTTTATTTAATCTTTGCATTTAATATCATGCCCAAAACTTATCTTACACGTCTCAAATTATATTTTACATTCTCTATTTTAATGTATAAATTAACACTAATTAAATAGATGGTAATTTTTTATTCTCTATAAAATCATTTATTTCACTATTTTCGTGATGAAATAGTTAATAATTTTCAGTCCAATTAAAAATAAATTTCTAATTACAAAACCTCCTTTGTTTTTAGGTAGTTGCAAGAATTCAATATTTACAATTTCCGAAAGGGATTTACAGGAAATCACATTATAATTGTTATTGCAACTGCATTTGTCTTGTAGGGAAAAAAAAAAAAAAAACTGATTTTACCCTGTACAACAGATTTAGTACAAGAATCTTCGAGCTGCTGCTGAACACCGGAACAGCCCGGCGGCGATTATGTTTGATGCTGTTCTGTTCCGGCTGTGTCGGAAACAGGGATTGCTGGAAATTCTTCCACCATTTCTCTTATCCCTTGTGTTCTTTCTTCCTTCAGGGCTACCAAAAAAAAATCAAGAGCTTCCCTCATCCAGTCATACCTGCAAAATTTGATTGCTTCCTCTACGCAAAGCTGTAAAATTAATTCATTCACTCATAAATCTATCAGTAAAAATTAAGGATTAAGAAAAGTTATTTTCTGCGCAAATAACTGACCCAGTCCCTCTTATAGTTAGCTTGCCCAGGCCATGAATCAAGCTCTTCAGTAACCTCCAATGCAAACATATAACCTCTACAACCTCCTTCCTTGCTGCAACTATTCTGCCTGCTCTTGCTTCTGAATTCCCATACTCCTATTGGATTTTTCTATAATAATCAAGCTCAAAATCAGCTTTCAGTGTCATTAATTCCATACATAATAACACATTGTCTAATGCAACCACTGCTACATTAATTGAATTTAAAATTTTTTGTGTTATGCAAACAGATTTGATTAGTTGAACTAACTGGTGCCCACAATTTCAAAGTGGTAAAAGAGACCTACACCAAGTAATCCTTTCACTCCGGCTTCCTCCATGGCCTCTCTGCATGCAGCTTCACCGATTGTCTCGTCATCTTCCCATCCACCCTAACAATCAAATGAAAGTTGATGTTTGTTTATATTAGTATGAAGGTCTAACAAGTCCCCTCATCACATATGAGTATGACGTGGGATTCAAAAACACTGACAAGCAAATATGAAATCATGTCAGTTAATTGCTTTACCTAAAAGTTCTATAAGCTAATAGATGAATTACTAATGGTTATGTCACAAATGGTTATATGATGGCGAAAGAATTAAAAGAAAAAGAAGAAGATGAATAAATACGTACCTTTGGAAAGACAAGGTCATGGCGATTTGGTGTAGATATCATGAGGACACGAACCCTGTTTTCCAAATTGCAGTTTTGGTTCTCAAAATTCTTCTCAAGCCTATAAGGAATGCACCTATTTTGTATTGTTTGCGCAAGAAAATTAAGCGTAAGAAATTATTCATGTTCCAAATTTTACAAAAATGGATATTAAACAGCATTCAATTTCATGTTAACTCAGAATCACTACGCACAATCAATGCAGAGAGTTCGTTCATTCAGTAAAATGTTTTCATCAGGCTGCTGCATAACAAAATCGAAAGGCTTTAGATTACAGGCAAGCATATAAATAAATAAAATATGTTAGTAGTCAAAATTATTTAAGAGTGGTGAGGAGACAGACATCCAAATCAAGAACTTGAAAAGATTTCAGTATACAAAACAAAATAATAATAATTACAAATTATATATAGACCAGAGTCTCCTCCTATTGTTTCAGAAAGAAGCAAAAATAGATTGCTAAAATACTGTAAAGGATAGAGGAAACAGAACCAATCATCAAAAATGGGCAAATTTACAATACAGTGATCTTCATTAGAATTTCATAAATATTGTAATTTCAAAACTAATTTAGAAAATTATAATTTAAAAACTAAATAAATGAACACATGGAAATTTGGTAAAAGTTGAGAGACTGTTCGTTAATTGCGTTGGAAACTAATCCATAAAATAATTTCACCTGAATTAGGACTTTCTTTTAATGATTAATGAAAAAATCGGTGTGAAATAAAGTCAATGTAGGAGAGGAGAGGAAAGGGGTGGTTCAAATTGCACAAAAGATTTGAAATAATTTAGAGACCCGTGCGATAAACCCTTGGGGTATGTACAGAGTAAGAGTGCAAATACCCGGCCACAAGCCTTAGTTGATCCTCATATCGTTGTCTGTGTCTTCCTGTTCGAGCTAGCAAATTGGTCGACATGATCAATTTATCTGTAACAATTAAGACAGGATAGCAAATTCAACTGTTAAAGAGAGACACTGAAACTAGATCATCCTGTAAAAATGAAAGAAGATAATGGAAGGTAGCTAACCTGAGAAACTTCATGAAAGGAAAGAAGGAAGGAAATTTAACAGAAAAGAAAAGAAGAAAGAAGAGAAACAGTCAAAAATGGCAACTGGAACTTACGATCAATGATTCAGAGTTATTCAATGAATCAACCAAAATTAATACTGTTGAAATGCTAGCTATAGCTCTTTCAGAGAAACAACGGTAAAAGCAGCTGCAGCAATTTATTTTTTTATTATTTGAAGTATCGGATGAACAGTAAGACAAAAACAACTAAATCAATGACCATTCTCTCTTCTCTTGTCTTGTTTATTAAATTCCTGAAAGTTCAAATCTTTAAAGATGACGAACAAGGTGATAGGATTTCATTGCACAGCCGTACTTTGCCGTTTATTTAAAGTTATACACGTAGTTATTTGACATGTTCCATCCATTTGGAAAGAAAGAATGACTTGGCTATCTGAACTGGATATGGATTAAGCTTGCAGTGATGGAGCATATTACATAATTGGAAGAGACAAATATTTTCTCCCAAAATTATATGTATATGTTTTTGTAGTATTCTGTGGTGTAAGTAATTACAAAACACAAGCGTTTACCTTGAGTCAACTCTTCAATTATACAAGACTACTTGACAAACACTTGAATATTAAGTCATCAACAATATCTTGATAAAAAATAACAAATCAAAGACAAACAATATACTATTGTTAGTCCCGATTGAGTCGTGTAAAAGCCTTTACCATATGTTGACATCAAAACAGGACATCGAGAAAAAAGTGATTCAATTTGTTCATCAAGACATGCATACATTTTTACTCATCTTCATTCACGTTTTATTTATTTATTTATCTTTTTTCAGTAATCAATTTTTATCCGTGATCACATATAATATATGGGTTTTTATGAACAGCCTCTAATAACTTATTATTTTTATTGTTCATATATATATATATATATATATATTGTTTTAAAAGAGAGATTGAAATTATTAAACCACCCTTTTTGTAGACATATAATTAAAAATGATAAGCGTGCCTATAAATTTATTTAATAAATACGATAGAAGCAAGGCAAAGGAAGACTCGTACTTAGGTTAGATCGACTATTTTATCATAAAATTAATTAAGTTTTGTGTTCAAAAAATCAATTTTCAACACACGTGAAATTTCTTATGGGCCCAAACTTATAAAACGACAAAGTATATGCTTATTGCAATTTCCAAATGCTTGCTCTTACCCACATTTAATTAATCCCCCTACCCATGAACTTCCCTACCATTAAAAAGCATAAAGTTTCGTGAAATATGAGGTTACTGCTGCTTGTCATTTGTCACTACCACCCCCACCACCAAAATTGAAATGTAAACATATTTATATATATATATATATATATAAAAGAAAATTCAGGTTATTTAACTCTTCGTTTAATTATATTATTATATCAAAACAGATGACAGTATAAGAAGAAAAAAAATATCAAGTGTAAGTTGTAAAACAATGGATGCATGCATAACACTCGTTATCTTCTTCTCTAAATGTGATATCAATTGGGCTGATTGGGCCCCAAAGATATCTTGTCTACACATTGGATGTTCCTTGAAATTGAGTTCAAATATCAAATTGCAAATACATTAACAATAAATAAATTAGGCATATGTTTCTTGAAATTGAGTGAACTCAAGTTCTTGTGAAAATGGGTCATATGTAACCAATTATATTAAAATACCAATGACTTGTTTTTATCAGTTGCTGGAAGCATTATATACCAAATACTAGTGAAAAAAATTAATAAATCCAATTAAAAATTAGTGTTACAAAATATGTTTTTAACTATGATTCTAAATTTAAATAAAATCACTACAATCCCAAACAAAGCCACAGTCTATGGTAGGAAGCCTTTAATGTTGAGAGCATACTTGTTTAGCATAAACCCCATTTGGGGCTAAGAAAATCTTTTACGTATAAAGTACAAGCTAGACCCAGAATCTTTTCGGCACCAGATATTTCGAATTATAGTTTTGAGATTGGGCTTGATTTGGCAATACACAAGCAACAAACATAACAAGCTCGAAACAACCAAGTATTGAAACAAACAACAAAGTTTGAAACAAGGGCACAAATGGCATTTTTGGTTTTAACTGAATTGACAATTCTACAGTTTTGAAATTTACTAGATGAGGACTTCTCCACAAGAGAGTCTGTACCTCGAGTACCTCCTCTAGTAGCCCTGGATCTTGACAGTAATCTTTCTGGCTATATTGATAGACCATCTAGGCGTCAGATCGGTTACCAGTGTGGGCTAAGATCCTTTACGAACTGAAAGAGCATAAGAAGACACTGGAGCTTACTCGAAAGGAATCCATTCTTCTATCAATTTCCCTAGTGATGATATAGCAACTAATTGTTGGATGAAAAAACCAAACTAACCTGACTAAAAATCAAGACACTTGACCCAACTCGCCATATGAAGCACCAATAATACAACTAAACTTCCAAGATTTCCCACAACCAATTTTGTAAATTTCATGACTGAAGCTCTACATTTCTTAAAGAGTATATAAGGAAATAAAACTAAGTACACATTGACATATCCAAACCAAAATGTCAAGAATCAACTTGCACATCCAATTGTTAAAAGGCTATGTAAGCCTAAAATTCAGGCCTACATTCTTTATATCCAACAGCTTCATATCCTAAAATTTCAAATGTCACCTTCCACCAAAAAAGAAGGAACAAATATCAACTTTTTCATAGAATTCAATTTTTTAGAAATAAGAAAAGCCATAGCTTTCCTCCCAACACAATTTAACATAACTTTCAACCTTGGATTCACAAGTGATATTTACCGGAGAAACATGTAACAGTAAAAAATCAGATCTCTTTAAATTAGCACAACAGTAGATTAAGTTTAACACACCACCAAAGGAAGAATTTTAAGCCTAATAGTAGAATTTACGACCTATTAAAACCAATAACTTTTAAACATAAATTAAAAAACAACATATTCATACAAGCAGACCTGACCAAGAATGACATCTAAATCAAGCAGTCTCAATGGCCTAATGAATCAAGAATTCCATCTCAATCATAATATATAAGTTTAATAATGTGTCCAACACTTCAGTGACAGGTAGAGACTCAAGAACAATCCTTACACAAATGAAGGATAGTGTATCAATGTGTGAAATGTTCTTATTGCGACTAAACTTATAATCTTGAGATAGCTGGTATAGACACAACGTAGCCGGTTAAAAATAAACCAAGAACAACAATATCATACACAAAAATAGTAAAATAAAAGAAAAATTGAAACAAAAAACAGCAAATTAAACTGGCGAAGATAATGGAATAATTTAATAGTCAAACAAACATGAACCAACAACATATAGCAACCCTAGTATACTCATGTAGTTTGTCTCCAACAAAATTACACATCAAAATTAAAACTAAAACCAAAGTCGAAATTCAGAAAAAGGGCTCGCAATTTCTCAAAGTCTAATCCATGACGATGATTGATGATGATATCCCACAATTGCAGTAACTCTACTAGCAAAAGCAATTACCAAACAACAAAGGCATATTGAATTCGTCAGTCACCCTTTCTCCTGAAAGAGCATCCTTCCGTCAACCGCGCACGACCACCAGTCGGCTGGCACAAAACTGTCTGGCAGTTGCCGCAAACAACCACCGTCTGTGAGTGACTAAACACCGCTGTTCTGCACAATTTCGGAAAAAAAAAATTATTTTCAATTTTTATTTTTTTGCGCTTTCTGAAATAATTAAGAATACAGCAACAGCTAAATATCTTACATATTAAAGCAACCCTGGCACTTAACGTCCATGAAGAAAGAGTTAGGTGACTGAACGAGACGCTTGAGCTTGTGTTTCTTTTTCTCCAGCTCGGCAGGAGGATTTAGCAAATCGATATCGTTTTGAAGAACCTTTTGCCATAACAAAAAAAAAAAAAAAAAAAAAAGAAAAAAGAAAAAATTTTATATAAATATATAAAACGATTTGGAACAGGATAGAGAATGAAGCCATCGAAGCTGGAACTCACCATTTTTGAGAATTATCAGAGAGTCTTTGCAGAAATTAAACAGCAGAAACCCTAGAAACTCTTGGAGAGCGCGAGAGAGTGTTGTCTAAAATAAGCCGCGTTATTACGACGAATATAAAGGGCTAGTCGAGAGATCTGAACCGTTGGATCTTATTTGACTATTGAATCTCGACCTTTAATTTGATATCTAGGGCAACATATTAGCAAGGGTATATTCGTCCATTCGCAAAAATTTAATTTGTATTTTCTTGTTCTTCAAGATTGTTGAGGCGGTGTTTTAAAATTCCTTCCAAGTTCCTTTCTCAATCCATTTACCAACTCCACCATATGCATTTGATAAAAGCACATAATCGCCGCCATGATTCCGGTCAAGCTCATATATCCTCTGTTTCACTTTCTCTGCCAAGTCGATAGTCCTCTGATTCACACAAGCTCCGAGCAATGTCCTCTAAATAACTACATTAGGCTTGATAGGCATTCTTTCTACAAACTCAAATGCTACATCTACCAAACCTGAACAACCGAGCAGATCAACCATGCAACCATAAGTGTTGGTTTTCGTGAAGAACAGTTTTGAGTAGGCGATCGTGGAGTTTGTAGACATTGTTCATAGCTCAGCACCGCCGTTGCTCGTCGTTCCTTTCACATGGATCCCGATTCAAATATTAAAATAAAATAAAGTCAACAGAAGAATATTAAAAAAATAATTATTATAATAAACAGAATTTTTATATTCCTCCCCTGAAATTTTATATAATTATACTTAAAATGATATTTATTAAAAATTATTCATTTGCCTCCCTTACTTTCTTTTGCTATTAATTCACTTAATTAAAAAATAATAATTAGAAATTACTTATTTACCCATAATTTTTAGCACTAATTTATATTTTTAAAAGTAAATCACAACTAATTCTAATAATTTAAAGATATTGAAATTTAAGTCAATATTCAACTAAATTTATTTTAAAATTTAAATTATTAAATATTAATTTTAATGTTTTATTTAGTTTAATGATTAAGTAAATAGTTTTACTTTTTTTATTAAATAAACTAACGGCAACAAAAAAGAAAAAAATATAAGCATGTTGAGAGTGGGATTTGAACCCACGCCCTTTCGGACCAGAACCTTAATCTGGCGCCTTAGACCAACTCGGCCATCTCAACATTGATGTAACAACGGTCTTCTTTATTAAAATTAATGAGTACACTTTGGGATCTTTGAAATTGGAAGTCTTTATACAATTTACAAAGTGTATTTTAGCAACATTTTGAAAATAATATTTTTAAAAATATAATATATGTTTAATAGTATTTGTTAGAAATAATTATTTAAAAAATAAAAAATTGAGAATATATTTAATATTGTGTTTTAAAATGAATAAAATAATTATTTTTAAATTTTTAATTCAAATTTGAAAATAATATTTTTTATTTTTAAAAATAAAATTTGCAAAATATACAACATATTATATGACTTGGATCTTTGTGTTACCGAATAGTAAATCCATAGATTTTTATTTCATAGTAGTCAAGGCAAACGATAGCATTGACTTTTAATCAATATTTCTCTCCGTTCAGATCTGGCCACGCTGTTTTTGGCGTCTGAAATATAAATTACCATCCGATGGACCCCGCTAAATCATAATCCAACGGCCCCGATCTCCTCAAACACGTCACCGCTTTATGCCAAAACCCCAAACCGCAGCGGTAATTCTCAGACCTTCTTCTCTTACAAATCACACTCAAAACCAACATCGCAGTACAGCTCCGTGTAAAATTCCGGCAAATATGTTACTGCCGGAGCTAAATCCACGATCATTCCGACCGTACATCTCCGCCTCTATAAGCGCCCCTTCGTTTACCTCCTCATATAACAATGTCTCCTCTCCTTACTCAAACCCTAGCCCTAATGGTAACGATAAGTTTAACAGCAACAGATCCCTGAAAAACTCGCGATTCTCTCCATCGTCTTTGGCCCACAACGCGCGTATCGCAATCGCTCTGGTCCCATGCGCTGCGTTTTTGCTCGACTTGGGTGGGACGCCGGTGCTCGCCACCCTAACATTAGGGCTTATGATCGCTTACATCATCGACTCTCTTAACTTCAAATCCGGTGCATTTTTCGGTGTATGGTTCTCACTAATCGCAGCACAGATCGCTTTCTTTTTCAGCTCATCTCTTTTCTTGACCTTCAATTCAGTCCCGCTCGGTCTCCTCGCGTCGTTCTTATGCGCCCAGACGAATTTCTTAATTGGCACCTGGGCTTCGCTTCAGTTCAAATGGATTCAAATCGAGAATCCTTCGATAGTGCTCGCTCTCGAGCGGCTTTTATTTGCGTGCTTGCCATTCACTTCCTCGGCGATTTTCACGTGGGCGACTGTTTCTGCTGTCGGTATGAATAATGCTGCGTACTACCTGATGGCATTTGATTGTATTTTCTATTGGCTTTATTCGATTCCGCGTGTTTCATCTTTCAAATTGAAGCAAGAAGTGAAGTATCACGGTGGGGAGGTTCCTGATGATAATTTAATACTGAGTCCGCTTGAGAGTTGTATTCATACTTTGAATTTATTGTTCTTCCCTTTGCTATTTCACATTGCGTCACATTACTCGGTTATATTTTCGTCAACTGCATCTGTTTGTGATTTGTTTCTGCTTTTCTTTATCCCCTTTTTGTTTCAACTCTATGCATCAACAAGGGGTGCACTTCGGTGGGTCACGAAGAATGAGAACCAACTACATAGTATTCGTGTGGCTAATGGTGCTCTTGCTTTGGTCGTGGTGGTCATTTGTTTGGAGATTAGGGTAGTTTTTCATTCATTTGGGAAGTACATTCAGGTCCCGCCACCATTGAGTTATCTTCTTGTGACTACTACCATGCTTGGAGGGGCTGCTGGAACTGGTGCTTATGCTCTTGGTATGATTTCAGATGCTGTCAGCTCAGTAGCATTTACCACTTTGGCGGTAGTAGTCAGTGCTGCTGCAGCTATTGTCATGGGATTCCCATTGCTGGTAATGTTCTTGCACCTGAGAACTTATTGTTGCACCTCTTAGTTGTACAATCTAGAATGGTAAATAATTATAATATGCCTGTGATGCTGTCACTTGTGTATTTATGAAAGTTAGAAAGCATAATGTGAGTCTCATTTTGATAGAGTTGGAAATCTGATCAACATGGTACATATTCATTGAAGGCAACAGTCATGAACTTTGTAGCTGCATCCTTGTTTTTATCCTCCTTATCCCTGTCTTATATGTTGAATTATTGAATTAGGATTGTGAGAATCTGTGTTTATTTTAAACCTAGTATATCTTACAGTTTAGGTTCCTAGTTAAGAGATATGTTTTTAAATTTTTGCGGGAGTGCTTGTGTTGGTTTTCCTTGAAAAGTGTACCATACTGCAAAAACACCACAATGAAATCTTGCCCATTACGGTGACTAATGGTTCAATCTGTTGTTTGATGGATGTGTGTTCGCAAAGTAGAAACTTACTAAGATATCAAGAAATTATGCTTATTAGCTGCTTGTGAATTACAATCATAATTGTTTCAAGTACAATAGGTTTAGATTATGAACAAAAAAGAGGAATTGCTCTGGCATGTTTAAGGAAGAAAGTCTTATCTTATTTTTCTAGGCATTATTTTTTGTATTTTCCTTTTAAAATATTATATGAATATAAATCAGACCGCTCCCCAACGTTGATGTAAGTAAGATTGGAACCTTTGACATCTTGTACTTACTAGTTGAACCCACTAGCACCCAAAAATTTGGGGCTGGTTATAAGATAGAATGCTCAAGTTGATGTATGTGAAGCATAATATTTTGGAGATAGAAATTGCAGAATTTTCTTGGAACATGGGTTTTGCTTGTATTAAAGAAGATACTGAATGCTTCTTAAACCTGTTCCCTAATTTAAGGATACAAAGTTCAAGATGTACAAATTTTAAGAGTTACATTGATGAGCTTAGGGGCCTTTCATGTAGTTGTTTCCTTTCAGTTAATAAATTTTTATGATCCGGGGAAAAAAGAGAACAAACTTCAATTTAAATGTTCTAAAAACTGAAAATAGTTTATTCCATATTTGCAGTTCGTTATGGTGCCTGCAGTTTCTGGCTTTTATTTGGCTCGTTTTTTTACAAAGAAAAGCTTGCCATCATACTTTGCCTTTGTTTTGCTGGGGAGCTTGACGGTCATTTGGTTTGTGATTCATAATTTCTGGGATCTGAATATCTGGTTGGCGGGCATGTCTTTAAAATCCTTTTGTAAACTCATTGTTGCTGATGTTGTCCTAGCCATGGCTGTTCCTGGTTTAGCTCTTCTACCATCAAAATTTCATTTCTTGACGGAGACTGGCTTGATCAGCCACGCACTGTTGCTATGCCACATTGAGAATCAATTCTTTAATTACTCAAGCATATACTATTATGGATTGGAGGATGATGTGATGTATCCAAGCTACATGGTCATCATGACAACTTTTATCGGTTTAGCCTTGGTTAGAAGACTGTCTGTGGATCATCGAATCGGACCAAAAGCAGTTTGGGTTTTGACTTGCCTGTATTCTTCGAAGCTGGCTATGCTTTTTATTACTTCAAAGTCTGTTGTCTGGGTGTCAGCAGTTCTTTTGTTGGCTGTTTCTCCTCCATTGCTTCTGTACAAGTATGTACTTGATGATTTTTCTTTCTTGGAAATCTGGATCTTCCCACATTTTCTTTTCCTTTTTGCAATTCCACCACATAACATTGATTTTGGTTATCTCTCCACTTATTGAACTCTGCAGGGAGAAGTCAAGAACAACGTCAAAGATGAAAGCTTGGCAAGGTTATGCACATGCTACTGTGGTGGCTTTATCTGTCTGGTTTTGCCGCGAAACTATTTTTGAAGCCCTACAGTGGTGGAACGGGAGACCTCCATCTGATGGTTTACTTTTGGGTTTCTGCATCATTTTGACTGGATTGGCCTGTGTACCCATAGTTGCTCTACACTTCTCTCATGTTTTGGTATGGATACAAGAAGGACCCTTTAAGAACTTTAATGCATGTGGATTTGATGCAGTTAATCATCACAAATATTTAATTCATAATAGTGGTCTTCTGATAATTCCAAGAATATTAAAACTTTGGGACTCTTGACATGTAATGAATATTGATCTACTACTTTGAGGAAAAATTACGTTATAGTCAATGGCAATCATTTACGAACAGGACTGTATATGGCATGCCATAATTAAGTTAATTCATGAATATAAATCTTGAAACAATCTGTTGTTCGGTTTACCTTGCCACTTTTGTTCAAATAACAAGATAAATAGTGTCAATAACTGATATAGACCTACTCTAATGCTCATTTAGCCTCGGTATCCTGATGAGAAAGGGTTTTTTTTATTGCGCATACTACCATGTTAATGAAGCTTGACTGGACTAATAACTTTGTCCTCTCTTCCTTGTGCAGCCTGCCAAGAGATGTCTAGTGCTGGTAGTGGCAACAGGTTTACTATTTGTTTTGATGCAGCCTCCAATCCCATTATCATGGACATACCGATCTGACCTAATCAAAGCTGCTCGTCAGTCTGCTGATGACATTTCCATCTATGGCTTCATGGCATCAAAACCTACATGGCCATCTTGGCTGCTTATTGTTGCAATTTTGCTCACTCTAGCAGCTGTGACATCCATCATACCCATTAAATACATTGTAGAGTTGAGAGCATTTTACTCCATTGCCATGGGGATTGCTCTTGGTGTCTACATATCTGCTGAATTTTTCCTTCAGGCTACTGTTTTGCACGCTCTCATTGTTGTAACCATGGTTGGCACCTCCGTCTTCGTGGTCTTCACCCATTTTCCATCTGCTTCAAGCACAAAGCTGCTACCGTGGATATTTGCTCTACTTGTGGCTCTCTTTCCAGTGACATATCTGTTGGAGGGTCAGGTCAGGATCAAAAGCATCCTTGGAGATAATGGAATTGGTTACTTTGGAGAGGAAGACAGGAAACTGACAACTCTACTGGCAGTTGAAGGTGCAAGGACATCTCTTCTTGGTTTATATGCAGCAATATTTATGCTTATAGCTTTGGAGATAAAATTTGAACTTGCTTCACTTATGCGGGAAAAGGCTGTGGAGAGGGGTGGAATTAGACATAGCCAATCTAGTCAAAGCAGTTCTGCTAGTTTTCCTACACGAATGAGATTCATGCAGCAGCGTCGTGCGTCTACGGTTCCAACCTTCTCAATCAAGAGGATGGCTGCTGAGGGAGCTTGGATGCCTGCAGTAGGCAATGTTGCTACTATTATGTGTTTTGCAATATGCCTAATATTGAATATCAATCTTACTGGTGGCTCAAACCATGCAATATTCTTCCTTGCTCCTATATTACTGCTTCTCAACCAGGATTCTGATTTTGTTGCTGGCTTCGGGGACAAGCAGAGGTATTTCCCTGTTACATTTGCAATATCAGCCCACTTGGTTTTGAGCAGCCTATACAGCACATGGGAAGATGTCTGGCACGGGAATGCTGGGTGGGGCCTTGAAGTTGGTGGTCCTCATTGGTTCTTTGCGGTCAAGAATTTGGCCCTCCTCATTCTTACATTTCCTAGCCATATTGTCTTCAACCGGTTTGTGTGGAGTTACACTAAGCAGACAGACTCAACACCACTGCTGACATTGCCCCTTAATCTTCCATCCATCATAATAACAGATCTGATCCAGGTTAAAGTATTGGGGCTTTTAGGAATTATTTATTCCCTGGTCCGGTATATAATCTCTAGACAGCAATATATCTCTGGATTGAAGTATATTTAGGGAAAACACATATGTACAATATGTTTTGGCAATTTTCAAGTGAGGTAAGTTCAGGTTGTCTCTCACTTTCATTTGTCTTACTTTCTTTTGGGCTTTCGCATGCCCCAGGATGCCTGAACTCTCATAGTTTCTTTCTTTGAATTTTTATAGCGAACTGTTGCACTGATACCTCATCGTGATAAATAGGAATCAACCTTCCTGGTAAATTCGTCGTTTTGGTTAATTCCTGTTTTGGCGTTGCAACAAAGAAATAATATACGGCTGATTGAGCATCATGTGAAATGCATATTGAACCTGGCATCTGGTTCTACCAGTTAAACCATTTTGAAGAATTGAACTGCTTGGCATCTGTCTCTGTTTCCTCTCAGAAATCCGCCTGATCTTTTGGAGTATGTAGGATAAGATGGTGGCCGCCTCATGTTTTCCTTTCACTAACACCAATTTGATCATTCACTGCATCTGATGTCTATCCCATTTTTTGGGCATTCGATTTTCTTCAAGTTTGACTATTGACTTGGGAATAGCCATCATTTTTATGATGGGTCGATCTTGTATGATGTAAATGCAGTGGTTATGTTACCAATAGCCAGAAAGGAAAGTATTATGTTACCAATGGATGAATCCTTTGTATATTGTTCTCTGAAAGTGCATTTCATTATATTTCTGCTAAAAAGAAAAGAAAAGGAAAAAAAAATTGTCTACTGGGTAATTGCTATTTGAAGGATGCAAAGAATTGTTTGATCAAATTATCTGATGGTTTAATGTATTGTGATAGTCCAGAATTTAACTCATCAAACAGATAGTAGGAAACAGATAGTAGGATGAATGAGTACATTTGTCTTCTGCATAACCAAATTTATTTGATTAGGTCTGGGGTTGTTTTGTGATAATTTTTGGGTAATGTGGTATTACTGACTTGATATGGTCTGACTGAGATATTGGTAGTAGGGACTCTGTTAAACAAATTAAAAATAAAAATAATAATAATAATAATTTTTTAATTTTTATTTTAACTTCAAATTATAAAATAAATTGCTTTAAAAATCTCAAAAGCAATCCAAAAGGAGTCTAAGTCACGTGTCTGACATGTGCAATACGATAGTAAAATAGAGTTTATATATGCAATAATGCAACAAAGAGCAACACGCGTCTCTTCTTACTCCTCAACAATGATAGAGTCTTCGAACAAACCAATTATCCTCTTCTTCTTCTTCACCTTCATTTCTCTATGCTTATCCTCACCGACCACGACAGTATCAGAAAACGACGACGTCCCTAAACCGACACCATGGCCGCACCAATTCCACTCAATTCTGTTCATGAACTACAGCGGATCACTACAAATGATCGATCTCTGGTACGACTGGCCCAACGGCAGAAACTTCAACATAATTCGAAGCCAGCTGGGAAAACTTCTCTACGACCTGGAATGGAATAATGGGACTTCGTTCTTTTATACATTGGATTCGAACAAGGAGTGTAGAACGGCGCAGCTTGAGGTAGGAATTCTGCGCCCTAATTGGCTTGATGGAGCTAACTACCTGGGTCAGCGACACGTGGATGGGTTTCTTTGCAATGTTTGGGAAAAAGTTGAGTTCATTTGGTATTATGAAGATGTTATCACCAAAAGACCTGTTCATTGGGTTTTCTACACTGGTATGTATCATTTCTGTTTCTGTTTAATAAACAAAAATTGGTGTTTGAAGGTTCATTAATTTTCTGAAATTTGGTTATATATAATATAGGAAAAATGTCATTTTATGAGAGTTTACTGTATATTTTTCAATACTTTTAAGTTAAAAAGCTATCTCAAAAGAAGAAATTCTTCAATAGTAGTTTTGTTACACCCTTGTGAGGATTCAATTATTTTTGTTAACAGTCATTTCTATCATGATTGAATGATTTTGAAGTGAATGTATACTTAGTAGAGACATTCCATGTAAGACTTTCTTTATGCTGAATTGATACCATGTATGCATTCACTTGCTATTAGAAGAAGGGGTCATGCTACAGTACAATCCCTTATTTTGTGCGATCAAATTGTTAAACTTTTTATTATATTTTCTAAGCTTCTTAAATACAAGGCATAAGTTGATAAATGTAAAAAAACACTTAGAAATTGCAACACATATGGAAGAAGAGTGCTGAGTGTACAGTAATTCTGGGATAGAAGAAGAGTCTATTACATTGAAATTCGAAAGTACTGACCAACTCTCTATTGACTATGATCAAGTGGGAACATCATTACAGTTGTCTGAGTTTAGATTTTTCAAATTTTGGGTTATAATTCTGAAGCAATGTGTTAAAGATCACTCAAATTCTTGATTTTAAATATGAGAAATTGAAATGTGTGTAACAAGTTATTTAGTGAAATTTGGAGGAGTTCAACTACTGTATCATTAGAAACACTGCATCATATGTAGCTGTAGCCATATCAGTTTCTTAATTAAATATGGAATTTGTGACACGTATGTAATGTAATGGCATAAGGATGGTAGAAATTTATCTTTAGTTTTATGATGGTGAATGATATGAAGAATTGTTTGTGAGGGGGTGGCACTGCAGGGAGAGAGGCTCATGTGATGACATTTGAAGTTGGAGCGGCGCTGGAAGATGCAAAATGGCAAGCTCCAGTTTACTGCTTTGAAAAGAAAGAAGATGAACAACAACAACAACCCACCGTTTCTACTTCTCAGCAACAGCAAAGCTTAAACTTGCTGAATGGAGGATTTCTTAGAGGTTCTTCTATTTATGCAACTACTGAATCAATGTAAATAAATATTGTTTCTGTTTCATTTCATATTTATTGTACTTGGTTTCTGCATTTGAATCAATCAATGTTGCTGCTATTACATTACCTGCAATTAGAGATGATGCAGAAATGAACCAAAACCAGTGGCAAAAATCCTCCATTTGTTTAGTTTAATGTCATTTTTGTTGTGAGCCAAGCCAAACTACAATTGTCAATCGGGTTATGAATGCTACCATTGCCTTAAATAAAACGAGACATTCATATGTTTTATGTCCATTGTGTTTGATTTTAAATAAACTGCCTTAAGTTAACCTGGTTTAAGGGTATGCTATTATGTGGTATAAAACGAAAAAAGAAAAATGTGAGGCTTTGAT
>JAXCLQ010040061.1:0-22331 GCA_035584115.1 Cedrela odorata | reverse complement strand
ATTATTAGAGAGTCACTTTTCTTCTCAATCAAAATCACAACCTACAATCAACCAAATTTCCTTACAAAACACTAACAGCTTCTCATATCATCGATTGAGCCTCCCCAGTCGCTGTCAGAGAAGCCAATGAGCTTTAATTCATTGTTCCTTACAAACTTAATACCAAAATTACAAGTTCCTTTGATGTATCTAATTACTCTCTTTCCTGCCTTCATATGCAATTACTCGGGCAGTACCTGAATCATGATAAAAGGCTTACAACATTCAAGATGTCTGGTCTCGTGGCTATGAGATACATCAAGCATCCTATCAAACTTCTGAATCTTGCTTCATCAATTTTATACGTGCCATATCCTTTGCGTACTTTTTCTAACAGATAAACACTTCGTTCAAATTTTGCGTAAATTTTGGTTCAATTAAAGCCCTTGGCTCTAATACCATAAAGAAATAAGAGAAACGATATTCTATGCTTTATTTCTTTATTTATTTTTCTTGTTAATTTTACAATGAAGGGTGAGAGTTATATACAAGATATGAAGCCTTAGTTTTGATAAGTTATAAAAACATATAAATCCCATAATTATTGGAAAAGTTTACCAAAACTAAAACAAAATGATTGGTGCTAGGATTTCTTGTCGTTGAGGAGATATTTTAAATAAGGATTCTTGATGCTGAAAATCCTCTAGAGATTTTTGTTCAAATTGACAAATTTGTTTCCAAATTTCTATTTAAGGAATGCATCATTTTTTGCTCCTTTGATGGATGTTTATCAATGTTTGGTAGTCAAGAAAATCGATGAGATATAATATTTCATGAGACTACCATCAAATCTTATAACCAAGGTTGTAAGAAAACTCAAAACTCATATATATTGTTAGAGCTTAATATTATTATTTGGGTCTTTACCTATTAACTTAAGCTTTTGGGTCGAACTAATAACTTGTTTGATATCAATCTTGCACGTCAGAAAGCTGTTAAGAGTTTAATATTATTTATATTTGACCGTTAACAATTATGTTTTACAATAATTATGATTTAAAAATTATATCACCCCAATATCAAAAATATATTCAGAAAATCAAGAACAAGTACAATTAGTAAAGGATATAGAAAAAATAAAATCATTTTGACAAAAGGCAGTTGTGGCCTCAGAAACAGATTACTTCAGCTTTATTGATAACTATTAGTAAATAACGTAACTACAAACAGCAATCTTCCAACATATACCCAAATGTCCAAATCAAGGACTTTTGCTTATTGAACTTCATACATACAAAGCATAAAAAGAAGGAAAGAAAGAAAAAGTGGAAAACATTCCCAGAAACAGAAGTTCACTAGAGATAGTGGCAACTAATATTGACATGGTGCATTTTGATCTTGTTCTACATTCACTTATCATTTGTTAACGAAAATGGGTTCGTAAATCACTTCTTTGATCACATCTTTCATCATATCTGTAGTGAATCCATCGCTGTTACTGTAAGTTAGGTGTGCCACTTTGATTGTTTTCCAGAACAAATCCCTGCAAGCTTTCGGAACTATGCTTCCCTTTTCTTGTAAAACAAGTTTTTGGAGCTCTGTCCTTGTGTTATCAATAGCACCTTTAATCTTTTTGATGGCCTCTTCTTGAGTCATAACACCATTGCTATGGATAATTTCAAGAGGTACAGCATTTAATTTCCCTTCCTTAGATTCCTTCTACAATATAGAAATGGCCAATTAGTAATCTGAAACCATCATATCAACAAAGAAAAAAGTAAAAGCATCTACCTGAACAGTTTGAGAATCATTGACTAGGCACACACAAATGCTCGTACTCTTGTATAGATTATACATTTCTGGACTTCTAACAACCTCCTCTGAAAGCTCAGGTCCAACAAAATAGAGAGTTGAGAGAACTATTGGTCCCAATGCCATTGATACAATTGCATTTCTCATGTATTCATCAATCTCTGGAACGGATTTATTTCTGAACCACTTAGCCTCCATCAACTCAGACCTCAACACATTCAACCACTGCAATAAAAGAAAGGCTCAAATCATATCTAGTTGAACAAAAAAGTCAGTTTCCAACATGTCATATATGAGGATGGTGATTAATATCAACATGGAAGAAACAGAATTACAAATAACCTCAGGAAAGATTAGTAGTGTTGTCAAAAAAAAAAATTGTAATATTGAGCTGATAAATGAGATAAAGATTAAGATGAAAGGAGTAGAGATTTTGTCTCACAATCTCAACAATGTGACTCGTCACGTCACGGCCTTGCAACTTAAAGGCCTTGCCTCCAATTTCATAAATACTGTTGCGAATGGCTAAATATAAGATCTCTACTTCTTTCGAATGACAACTGATTGTCTCTGGTGCATCCCACCTGGGGATCATTTTTGCATAAGAGGCAACAGAAATGATGCATAAAAGGAGGTTCAAATTCAATAGAAGAAAATTGAAACAACATACTTCTCAAACAATTGTACAAGGTTTTCCAGCTCCTCATAAGAGCCTCCATAATCAAAGAAGTCATCAACTACAGTTGTAAGAAAAGCCTTTTTGGCCCATATCATGCGGGCATCAGATAATTCAGGAGAGAAGATGTTAGCTGCCGCTGAGAAGTAAACAAAGGCTTGCTTCTGCCTGGCAAATTTTAGCTTATCCAGTCTACTCTCTACAACCCATCTGTTTCAATTAAAGGATAATATTACATGGCAATTATAGAAGTGATAATCATGGTGGAAATTTTACCTGGCTACTTTGGTGATTTAGGCACAAAAGTCCCTCATTTTTCATAATTGATCATAGATGTCCCTGCATATCAATTTTGTTAAAACTAATCTAAACGGATCATTGCACAATTCGGTGTCCTTAGGAAGCTTAAATAGCAAGATTGTCACCCTTTTTTCAAAAATAGAACCATTTTGACAAAAACACTCTTAAATGAAATAGCAAATTCATACTTCAAAGAATATGTTGCAGAATAGGGTGTCTTCTTTGCTGATTATGCAGAAGCTCATCTCAGGTGCTCTGAGATAAAATTTGCCGATGCCTAAACTACCCAAGTAAATGTGATTTATGAGTGATAACTGTTTGTTGAAAGTCTTCACATTTATCTCCTATTCAGATTTCTTCCTTTATTGTTTAGTAGAATTGAAATTTGTCTGATAATATTAATATATATACTCTTTCATAGATTATACGCACCTATCGAGAGTCTCAAATTCTTCACAGAATATTGACTGGCAAATGTTGAAGTCATGCACAGCTAGTTTTTGAAAGTATTCATTGCCAGTAGCTGAAGAGCTAGAACTGAAAATAAACAAGTAAGCAATGCTACCAATGCATGCTGATTATCATTTCTCTTGAAGATGAAAGAACTGAAGCTGCTAAAATTGTACCGGTAGGAAGTTTTTAAAATCCTTATATTATCTACATTATAATGGTTTATATATCTCCTCTGCGCTAAACGTTCCATATCCGCATGGTAGGGAAAGTTAAGCACATCTTCCACCTGAAACGATAAAGAATTTTGTATTCGACAATTTCGTCAAGGGACTAAATTAACATCAAAACATCGTAAAATTACCTCCTGTCTGCTAACTGATTGACCGAGGTTATCTGAATGAATTGAACCATTGGATAATTCCTGCTTCAAGAAATGACTAGTCCAAAATTTTGTTTCTCAAGAACTGACTCGTCTGGATATATAATTTGTGAAGCCTTGTACAACTCTAGGATAGCAACGATGTCCTTGGAATATCCGTTAAGTGAATTGAAGAACTGATCTTTTTCAGCAAATTGATTTAATGTGTCTGCACAATGCGATTATCAGGTAAACTTTGGTTCCAACAATCCAAGAAGATACAAAAATTATATCTACTTGAAAACAGAATACCTGAAGAAACATCATAACCGTTAACTCGTAACAAACTGAATGCCATTGCACATGTTGCAGGGTCCAAAAATATCTCTTCCTCCCCCCTCAGCCAGCATCTGTTTGATCGTTAATGTCAGACTTTTCAATAAATGAGACCTATCACAATCTATAAACTCACACAGAACTTTAATATAGTGATGAAGGGAAAATTACCTGTACGTTTCATCCAATACTCTGCTGATTTCTGTCCTAAAATGACGATCAATTCCCAAACTTTGAAGACTCTCAACCATAAAAAGATGAACATATATGTCCAGAGGATAAGTAGCCGGAACTGAAAGTGTCAATTATGAAGCATAGATTCGGCATTAAAGAGATGTAGAAAAATACATAGCATGTTAAAATAGTCGTGTAAATGTGAGAACCTGCATTGACGAATTTCTCTAATACCTAGCGAAGGTAATGAAGACAGCCATCATTTTGAAGATGAGTAAGAGCAGCAGCTGTAGTGGATGGTGAATTAAACAGCGAACCATTCTTTCTCTGATATTTCATCACCATTTCCCAATCCTGCAATTTCCCAATTCCTTCTGAAGCATATGCTAAGTACTCTTTCCTTGCCGCCGAGTAGTTTCTGTACCCACAGAATGAATACACTGAGGTTTGAGCTTATTAGGAAATCTTACTCTGGAAACAAACAAATTTTATGGTCTATTTTGAGGTTAATCCATCATTCATATGAAAAAGAAATACCCATTATTAAAATATAAAGAAATATAGTCAATTACCTGTAATTTCATACCAGCATTTTACTGCTCTACAAAGCTATGTTTAACCAACCAAACAATGTTTTATTTAGGAGTGAAGATTATAGAGATGGATGTCATCATTATCAAAATAATTAGCTCAGCAAAACCAGGAAACGCAAAACACAAACTAAAACCCAAATGTTGTTAAAATTGTTAACCTTTGAAGCTCTAAATGCCTTCTCTCAAGCATGGGATTTATATCTGTGGATCTCAGAGGGAGATTCAAATTCAGATCTTTTGCACATTCAATCATACCGGGAAATATTATATCAAATCCAATAGGCGTTTGTTGCTTCTCATCAGTTACTGAACTGAAATTTGACTCGATAAATTTGATGCCTGTAACAAAAAAGGGACAACATTTACCTTAGCTCACAATAATGGAGGTAAAAGTGCAAAGAAAGAAACAAAATGAAAAAATACCCTTGCTCATATGTTCTTCACTGATACCCCATCGTTTCAATGCAAGCACAGATGCTAAAGTGCACGAGACAGCGTCCTTAACTAACCACAAAGGGCGATTAGGAAGACACCAAGAACCATCATCGAGTTGATTATCCAATGACCAATTTATGCACTGAGGAAAACAAGGGGCTTGCGGCGAATTTGGAGATGGGACCATTGCTACCCAAGCAGTGTCATATGAAGAGACAGATAGTTCAATCTTATCAAACATCTTCTTAATTCTTTCTTTAGTGTTGTCAAAGAACTGTGTGCATTCAGAACAATTTTTTTTGTAAATGAAATATTTATCCTTCGATTCATTTTCAGAAAATGAAAAAAAAAAAATTAAATCAAAGAAAAAGTAAAAGCTGGATTTCAGGTACCAGATTAGTGGTGTTGGCTTCTGTACCCAATTTTGATCCATGATTCACAGTACCTGCTTCACAAAAATGAAACTAGGAGATGTTTACAATGAAATATTTACACACTTTTACACATGGGACAGTAATAAACAGGGTTAAAAACAAATCGAACATTGTACTTGTTAGGTACAAAATTAAAACTCATTATCAATCAATGATCGACTTACTCAGATAATTCCAAAGAGACAACGACAATTCACAATAGCTTGAAGACCAGATAAAAAAAAAAAGGTTTTTTAACATTTACATTTATGGAAAAGTTTACAAATTCATCCTCGGTTGTAAACGAAATCCTTTATCCAAAATGAATAAACTAATATAACAACCCATTTCAAGATATGCCATCATCATCATCATTCATAACATGATCAAGGGAAAAGAAAAATACAGAACAAAGAAAAAAAAACAGATAAAACCCAGAAAAACTTTGGCAGAGAGGAAAAGTGAAAACCAGAGCAGGAATAAGAAGAATTCTTCTCAAGATTGTTGGTGGGTTGAGAAAGAGCCATGGAATTGCAGAGTGTCATTTGAGATGCGATTAAAGTACATAACTCAAATATCAGTTGCTTTTGTATTTAAAAGGAATGTGAGGACATGCACAGACAAAAAACAAGCATGCCTGCAGAAAGACGCAAAGGGCATAGTTTGTCAAAGTTGAAAGAAAATCAGCATGGAATTTTTGCAGAAAATGCCATTGTCGAAAAATCCCGTGGGATTAACGTTAATGCATAATTATATGAGGAATCTTCGTTTGTGTTTTTTTATTTTTTTGGTGAATTTTTACCGGTATGATCTTAGTTTTTTGATTCATGCATTTATTTTGGTTTGTTTGTTTGTTTTTCAAAGTTATATAGTCAGCACTGACGACTTAACTACTTCGGATTTTAAGCTCCACTCCTCTCCACAATATTGGTTGGTGTAACACCCGTTTTTTCTAAGTATATACCTATGTAATTATGTGTGTTATATTTTTACAGGGGTATATGTATAATATAGGATTAATAAGATATTTTAATAATAAGTTATAATTTTTGGATAAAATAGATAAAATGATAAATTAGGAATTTAATTTACCGGTATGATCTTAGTTTTTTGATTCTTGCATTTATCTTCGTTTGTTTGTTTTTCAAAGTTATATAGGCAGCTCTGACGACTTAACTACTTCCGATTTTAAGCTTCACTCCTGTCCACAATTTTGGTGTAACACCCGCTTTTCCACAACTTTTACTGGTATGATCTTAGTTTTTTGATTCTTGCATTTATCTTCGTTTGTTTGTTTGATTGTCAAAGTTATATAGTCTGACACGACTTAACTACTTTGGATTTTAAGCTCCACTCCTCTCCACAATTTTGGTGTAACACCTTAGATTTTTGATTCATGCATTTATGTTCGTTCGTTTGTTTGATTGTTTTTCAAAGTTATATAGTCAGCACTGACGACTTAACTACTTCGGATTTTAAGCTCCACTCCTCTCCACAATTTTGGCTGGTGTAACACCCGCTTTTCCACAATTTTGACTGCTATGATCTTAGTTTTTTGATTCATGCATTTTTCTTCCTTTCTTTGTTTTTCAAAGTTATATAGTCAGCACTGACGACCTAACTATTTCGGATTTTAAGCTCCACTTCTCTCCACAATTTTGGTGTAACACCCGCTTTTCTTTAGTATATACTATATGCCTATGTAATTATAATGTGTTATATTTTTACAGGGGTATATGTATAATATAGGATTAATAAGATATTTTAATAATAAAGTATAATTTTTAGATAAAAGGGTAAATTAGGGATTTAATTGAAATTTTACGTTTAGTATATATTAAATAGGTAATGTTGTGGTTAGGGATTTTGCTGACTTGAGAAGGAAGAAGGTAAAAGAACAAAAAGAAAAAAAAGAGAGAAAAAGAAGAAGAAAATGAGAAAAATTGATAAGTTTATGCTTAATTTTTATATTCGTTTATAGGAATTGATGATTGTTATTAGTTAGTTTATATATGCTTCAAAATTTATGATGATTATAATTCTGTAATCAGATTAGAGTGTTCAGATTTTAATTTTTTTTATAATTAAGAATTGGGGATATTGTTTTATGGAGCAATAATCTAGGAAAAGAAACTTTTTGTAGAATTGATATATAGACAGTAATTCAGTCCGTAAATTTTGTAAAATTATGTGTTACAAATTTGACTAAACTATTTTAAGTGAATAAATTAGATATCTTAGAGTTATTATAAATTTTATTTCATTAAAAAATATTGAGTTTTCAAATTTTAATAATTTTTCAAAATTGACTCTAGAATACTAAAAACTACTAGTTTTTGTAAAATAGTTAAACGACGAAATTGTTTTAGTTAATCAAATTATCTTTAAAAATTATGATATTTTCTATACTGATTTATAATAGTGTTTTTTACATCATATTAAAATTTTATGATCAAATTATTTATTTTCGAATTTATATGAAATTATGAATGAACATAGCTCACTGCCAATATCTGTTGGCAGAATTTAAAGATTTTAAAACTAAATTTTTTAAATAATTTATAGGATGAATTTAGTCCCAAAAATTTTAATTTCTTACTATCTATATGTCTATATCACCTTTACAAAATTTTAGAATATTTGGACGTGTATTTTTTTTTTCTAAAAGTCAAATATTGAAGATTACTCAGTATATTTTCTAACACTATTAGAATAAATGATCAAATTTATGATATGAAAAGAAATAGTTTTAAGAGGAGTTAGGGGTCAATATTTTAATTTGATCTTATATTATGTTTCTTAAATGTTATGTTATGATTTCATAAGGAAATAACCTTGTTTAAGATAGAAGAAAAATTATTAAACAACATAAGGTCAGTTTTGGCGAGTTTATAAATATTATACTTCTAAGGTCTAATGAGTTATATTATACTTTATGGTAGTGTATTTGAGCCTTATAAATGTTAATCTTTGATTTTAGGTCAAAGTATTTAAGTTAGCTTCGTTGTGATTATTAAGAGGTAAGTATACTAAACTTTTAAAAAAAATCACAATAAATGTGTGTATGTGTTTGATTGTATTTTTTAAAAGTATTTTTCAATTATATGCTACTATGAAAGTATTGATTTTCAAATTATTATGTGTTTATGTAATTGTTCATGATAATGTGTTTATATGTGATTGTATAAGTTATGTGCATTGACATTGAATCATAAACATATGCATTATGTTTTAAGTGATAAGAAATGATTTTGTTTAGAAGTTTTCATGGAAGTTAAGATTTGTATGCTAGGGTATCGAATTTCATTACTTTCTTAGTAAACAATTTTAAGTTTATAATGAGCCTTTATAAGTGTGGTCATTCCTTTGGGTTTGGTGTATTGTTAAGTATTCTGTATGATATGGGAGAGACCTTTGAAGGTATCCCTAAGTATAGTGTGTCTTCATATTTGTGTGACGACGTATTTGTGCATGTGGGAAGACTCACCACTGATCAGGGTGAGAGAGTGACTCTTACCTTCGAATATGAGTGTTTATTGTTTTCAAAAATTATATGCCTCACTTGCGCTTACTCCACATACGGCATGTGTAATATCACCCAAATCTGAGGTGTTACCAGCAAGTGATAAGTCCACTCTATCACCCTAAGCCTTACACAACCTGCTGTATATATAATCTCATATAGACTCATATCAAATCTACATAACTCATGGCGTCATATCGCCACTGATGATATATATATACAACTATCAGATGGTACCTTATATCTCAAAATAACACTGACTATACATCTGGTAGTCTATATACATGCAACCCAAACATCAGCAACATATATCACATAACAAAATAAAATAAAACTGTTAATCTCTATATGAGATGAACCCGACACAGTAGTGACTGCGACTGATGACCTCTTCTCCAACTCTTGTCTTCAAACCGCTATATCTACTTACCAAATTACGAGGTCCTGCAAAATTGGAAAGGGAGGGAGGTGAGTCTTACTAGACTCAATGAGTGGATGTTACACACACATCATCGTCTCACATACACATATATTTATATCTTGTCATCATTTACTTATTCATATGAAATATATGTACATAAATCAGTTCCATGCATCTGAAAATGACATTTTCAACTGTATCAACCACAACATCCAATACACTTCATACACAATATATCTGTGTTTAAAGGCGTTACACATCGCCGTCCCCTTAAACACCAAATGAGTCTACTAGTGACTTGGGGCGCTACGCGTCACTATTCCTCAAGACACTGAATAATACCAGTGATTAGGGGCGTTGCGTTCTATCATCCCCTTATCACAAAAATAAACTGTAAGTACCCTTGGGGCGTTACATTCCGTCGTCCTCAAAATCATAATTTAATCATTATGGGCGTTATATATCGTCGTCCCTCTATTACTATTCTCAAGTACAATACACACAACAACCTACAAGATCAAGGCTTTTAAGTCATTTCATTTCATAACATAGCACAATATATATTACATTTACTATACACAGACCACTCTCAGTCATACAAAGCAATTATTCTTTTTGGTATTACATTACAATATGTCAACATTATTATCAATCAATCATCTCAACACAATTAGGAATCATATTAATCAGTTTTATATGCATTCTTGATACTAGTTCCATATGCACTCTCATGTTAAGTTTATATGCATTTTTAGTATTATTCTCATATACACATATGCATATAGACATACATATATACAAACAAACACCCACTCATTAGTGTCAAGCTGTGGTGTACTCAATCTATCGAGGGGTCACTAAATGATCGGCCTAACGATTTACAACATATATGTTATTATGTTAGATTCTTTCATTATAACTGAACAGATATACAATTATATTATGTATATAATCTAATGCACTCTCATGTTAAGTTCATATGCATTTTTAGTATTATTCTCATATACACATATGCATATAGACATACATATATACAAACAAACACCTACTCATCAATGTCAGGCTGTGGTGTACTCAATCTATCGCGGGGTCGCCGGACGATAGGCCTGACGATCTACAACAGATATGTTATTGCGTTAGATTCTTTTATTGTAACTAAATAGATATACAATTATATTATGTATGTAATATGTCCCCCCCCCCCCCCAAGATTAGATTAAATATACATATTTCAGATATTCGTACAGTGTCCACTACGCATCGACCAATTTCAACCTTGCAGTACGCTACATAGATAAGGTATCTCAATCTAAATTTTTTAGAACATATTCTACTACGTGTCTATTTTCTACTGCTTCTTGCAGATTCACATTTCGAGTCACGACGCTGAAGTTACAACTAGTTTTCGCCACGCTACTCAGTATAGTCGACAGTACAACTTGGTTTCTATCCAATTTGGGATTGCATCGTTCAGCACCTTGACCTAGATTTCGGCTATGATATGCCCCTATGTGTTTAGTTTCTATAACATTTTACGGTTTATCAATCCGAGGTCTAAAACTCACGCAATCCCCAGTTTACCAAACCCTGCGCAGGAATTACTTACGGCCAACACTCATTCGTTTCGCTCGTACTCTCGCTCGTTTGGCACTCCACTCATATGCGCTACCCTATACACGTCTTATAATACTCATATACTATAATTTTATCAACTCAAAACACTCACCACAAGAACACACAACTGCAATGCACAGGTGTCTCAAGTTCGTATTCCAACTTTTCGGCGACACCACCGCATTACATTTACACTTCTCAAGCTTATCAGCATACTTCGCACATATAATTTTTCACAACACAACCACAATTCTCACATAACAACACTGCCCCACATTCATTTCATGTGCGTTTCATCATTTTAGTCATAAAAATTTCACAATACATGTCGCAATTTCACACACAATCACATTTCAAGTTACTAATTTGCAATTCAAGTCACATTACCTATCCATTTTCTTGCTAAATTCACCCTCTCTTGGTTGTGTTTGCTTCCTTAGCCCTGCCACCTCTCGGCCAAGCTCACTCCTCACTTGATTCTCCAAATTTCCGGCCACATTCCTTTTTGTTTCCTCTCGCTTTCAGCTCACTTTCAGCTTCTCCTTCATTCTCCACCTCAGTTTGGCCAACACTTCTCGTCTCCTTCAATTTTCTAGCCAACTAACACCCTTTTCTCTTCTAATTTCAGCCAACCTTTACTGTCCACTCATAAATTCTGCTTCAGCTTTAATTTGACCAATTTTCCCTCAAGCAATTGAAATTCTTCTCGGTTCCTTTGTGCTCTATCTAGGTCTTCCTTCAATTTTCATCATTTGGCCACCATGCACACATCTCTTCTCATCTTTGGCTTTAATTTTGTTCAACCCTTACCCCTTTGCTTCGGTTACCTTGTTTTTCCCTTACCTAAGATCACTTTGACCACAATTTCCTTCTCAATCGACCAACTCCTACCACACATGCATGAATCTTCTTTGTGATGCTCTCGTTTTGCTCTCTATTTTCTCTCCCAATTTGGTTTCTTGGCTAAATAATGGATTGCACGAATGAAATAATGAAATGAAATAAGGCAATATATATATATGGGTTATATTTAGGTATATATATATATATAGAGAGAGAGAGTACAATGCATTATATATATATATATATATATGTATGTATTATCACAAGTTTACATAACACACGTGTATGCTACAAACATTATACATACATATATATATATATATATATATTTGCATTAGTTTAACTATTATACATATATGTCATACAAACACTATATATATATATATATATATCCACATGTATTGGTATTAGTTTAAGTATCATGTATATATACACTAAATATATATATATGTGTGTGTGTGTATTGGTACAATTTTGATTAATATGTCTATACATGATACAACCACCATATATATATATATATATATGTGTGTGTGTGTGTGTGTGTGTGTATCATTTTACTACTAGTAGTGTTACCTGTATGTACCACTTTTATAAACTTGTATTATGTATTATTAATATGCCTAATATGCGGTCATGACAGTATGTCATTGATGAGTGACATTGGCTCAATCAGTGATAAGTGAAGTCCTACTAAATAGTAATTGAAATGAGATATTTCTAATAAATTTTGAAAGAAACTTCTATAGTGTTTAAATGTTATGAAACTTTTGAAATGATTATATTTTTTACTCATGGCATAACATGCACAAGCATTATATATAATATACGTGTATTTTGTGTATATGAAAAACTAGTATACTTATTTTATGTCTCAGTCACAGCTTATAAAGGTCTCAGACATGCAACACATAAGCTCATCTTAGATAGATAAAGGAGTCTCAAACAAGGACTCTTGATACCTCACTACAGTTACGTATCTATGAATAATTCGTTTTCTTCCCAAATTCTCTCCGAATTATTCCATAATAAGAATTCTTAGCCTGGTAAAAGTATTATGCGAGAATGGCTTATTCCATAATAAGAATCCTTAGCCTGGTAAACATATTTTACAAGAATGGCTCAAATCCCATAAAATTATGAAAGCCAATACTTACAAAATAGAATCTCTGTGATTCTTGGAATTAAGATATGACTATGATTGTTATTTTCAGATTCCACAAAATTCTACCAAGTTTGAGAGACTCACACCTATAAAAAGAGGCTAATGGCTACTAGGTACGCATGATGAAACTACCCTAGAGCATACATATATTCTCTTTCTCCTTTAATTCTCTCTCCCAAAAAAAATATTCACAACTAAAACCCTTACTTAAGCATCGAAGGGTTTTCGCCGAACAACCGGCTTTTACCTCAAAGGTTTCGTTGTGGTTGCAGGTTAGAAAGCGTCCAAGGAAGAAAAAGATTGTTGCTAATGCACAGAATCTAAAGGAAGATTTTTGAAGCATCAACATCTAGGGTTGTCTGTGGGAAACTGAGCAAAAAGTCAGAAATAACCACAAAAAAAAATCATGGCAACCACGCAAACTTATGCAACAAGTAACCGAACAACGACAAGGGAAAATTACCATGATAATCCCCTTGAGGAGATAGCGGCAGTTAACCAAAACAATGATAATTGACTGTTATTCTTGAAGAGTGCAAACCACGATTTAGAGGCTCCGCATTAAAATCCCTCCAACCCAGGAGTCACAAAAACTGCATGGTTAATTAAGCGACTAACTGAAAAAAAAAAAAAAAGTTTCAAGCCCATACCAACAAAAGTCGTGAAAAGCAGCATTCCAAATGTCTCACATACCAAGGATTATGAAACCAATCTCTAACAAAATATCACCAGGAAAAGGCATATTGCTATGAAGAAAGGAAAGAGAATCATACATCTCGAGGTAATATTATCTAAAAACCCGAATACGGGTGGTATGGTTCTCGAGACCTTTCTCTTATTCACCTCGAGGTAATATTATCCAAAAAATTAAATATGAGTGGTATGGTTCCCGATGTTATCTCTTATCCAACTCAGGGTAATATTATCCAAAAACCCGAATTGGGTGGTATAATTCCCGAGACCCATCTCTTATTCACCTCAGGATAATATTATCCAAAAACCCGAATCTAGGTGGTATGGTTCCCAAGGCCTTTATCTTAATCACCTTGGGATAATATTATCCAAAAACCCGAATTTATGTGGTATGGTTCCCGATGCCTTTCTCTTATTCACCTCGGGGTATTATTATCTAAAACTCGAATCTGGGTGGTATGGTTCCTGAGGTCTATCTCTTATTCAACTTAAAGTAATATTATCCAAAAACCCGAATCTTTGTGGTATGGTTCCCCGAGGCCTTTCTCTTATTCACCTAGGGGTAATATTATCCAAAAATCTGAATCTTGATGGTATGGTTCCGAGGCTCATCTCTTATTTACCTCAAGGTAATATTATCCAAAAACTCGAATACGAGTGGTATAGTTCCCGAGGTCTTTCTCTTATTCACCTCGGGGTAATATTATCCAAAAATTCAAATCTGGGTGGTATGGTTTCCAAAGCCTTTCTCTTATTTACCTCGAGGTAATATTATCCAAAAACTCAAATCTGGGTGGTATGGTTCTTGAAGCCTATCTCTTATTCAACTCGGGGTAATATTATCCAAAACTTGAATCTGGGCAGTATAGTTCCCGAGACTTATCTCTTATCCAACTCGGCTTAATATTATCCAAAAACCCGAATATAGGTGGTATGGTTTCTGAGGTCTTTCTCTTATTCACCTCAAGGTAATATTATCCAAAAACCTGAATACGGGTAGTATAGTTCCTGAGGCCTTTCTCTTATTCACTTCGGGATAATATTATCCAAAAACTCAAATCTTAGTTGTATAGTTCTCGAGCTCTATCTCTTATTGACATCGGGGTAATATTATCCATAAATCTGAATCTAGATTGTATGGTTCCCGAGGCCTTTCTTTTATTCACCTCGGGGTAATATCATCTAAAAACCCAAATACAAGTGGTATGGTTCCCGAGGCCTACTCTTATTCACCCCGAGGTAATATTATCCTCAATTCGAATAAACCCTGAGTATGATCTCAAGACGTACAAGAGCGAAAGAGGTTCTCGAGCCACTATCTCAAAAAGTCTCAGGGTAATCTCCTCTCGAACCCAAGTATGGGTGACACAGTTTCCAGACATTAGCTTATCATTTATCCCGAGGTAATAGTATCCTCAGCTCAAATAAGTCCTGAGCACGACCTCAGGACGTACAATAGCAAAAAGGTTCTCGAATGATTATATCTCAAAACGTCTCGGGATAATCTCCTCTCGAAGCCCAAGTATGGGTGACACAGTTTCCAAACATTAGTTTGTCATTTATCCACAAGTAATAATATCCTCAGCTCTAATAAGCTTTGAACACGACTTCAAAACTTACAAGAGCGAAAAGGTTCTCAAATAATTATATCTCAAAACGTCTCGGAGTAATTTCCTCCTAAAGCTCACTAATTTATGACATAATTTCCAGACGATAGCTTACCATTTACCCCGAGGTAATATTATCCTTAGCTCGAATAAGCCCTGAAAACGACCTCAGAACATACAAGAACGAAAAGGTTCTTGGGTGATTATGTTCTCAAACATCTCAAGGTAATATTCTCCCAAAGCTTGAATATGGGTGAAATTGTTCTCAAATATCAACTTCTCAAATCGTCTCGGGATAATATTATCCAAAAACCCAAGTATAGGTGACTTGGTTCCCAGACACCTATTTCTTACACATCTCGTGGTAAATATTATCTAAAGACCCGAATATGGGTGATTTAGTTCCCAGACATCTATCTATCATCTACCTCTGAAATAATATGGTCCATAGCTCGAATAAGCTCTGAGCGCAACCTTAAGACATACAAAAGCAGAATGGTTCTCAGATGACTGCAGCAAAAAAAATTCATTCATGATAATAATATCCAAAATCCATTAAAGCTTGGAAGTTAAGACATATCAAAGGTTAATATGGTTCCTGCTCGAAAATATCATCTTTAAGAAAAGAATACTAGAAGACTGATTTTAGTAGCACAAGTTTTATGCTCTCAGTTCAGGTCAGTTCAGGTCAGGTCTTTTAGAGCATTATCTGACAATAATTGAGTTCTATAGTAACACCCCCAATTTTGTAAATTTGTAAATGTAACATCCAGAATATTTAGAAAATTTAATCGAATATTTGATGTTATTTGTTTAATTAGAAAATTTCGTATAATTTAGAATATTTAGGTGAATGATTAAATTTTGGGCTCAAAATAGTGTTATTTGTTTAAGTCTAAAATTAATTTTATAAAGTTGAGTTATAAGTAAATTTTGGATTAAGAAAATAATACTTTGATTAATTTTAAACTTAATTGTAAAGATTCTAAAACATTAAAGGTTATTTTAGAATTTCTTAAAGGACTAAAATGAAAGAATTTTGAAGTTTTAAGTTTTTTTATAATGTTAAAAAAAAAGGGCCTAATTAATATTTTACATGCTAAATTAAAACCCTTTCACGCATTCTTCTCCCCCAAAATCGTGTCATTCCAGCCTTTCTTCTTCATTTCCAACACCTCTTTTTTCCCATTTCCTTCTCAAATTTTGGTCAAATTACTTTGAATTCGAGCGTTTTTCTTTCAAATTTCAATTACAGGTAAGCTTAATGACTCATTAGAAACTTAAATTTTGAATTTTTATGATGAATTGAGAATTGAGTTACTACTCATTCAAATAAATTATGTTCAATTGTGAATAAAAAATGTTAAATTGAATTGAATTAAAGTAGAAAATATAGTATTATATTGAATTTGCATTGATTGAAGTGTTTGTGGGAAGAAAATAATGTGTTTTGCTCACGGGTGAACAGTAATTTTTGAATGCGCTACAGTATTTTTGAATATTGCTACAGTGACTGTTTATACAGTAATTTTAATCAGTACAGTAACTGTTTTACACAGTAAATCCGGTATAAACAGTGCTTTAGCTACAGTACTCCGATATAAACAGTATTATAGTACAGTAATTCCGGCATGAACAGTATTACTACAATATTTAAATAAAAATCATATTTGTTTACTTAAACGAAAATATATAAATTTAGGGTAGTCGAAAATATGAATTGGCATAAGTTAGTAATAGAAATTCGTTGTTGAAAATTGGATAAATGACTTAGTTAGTTAAACTTAGTGATAGGGGTAAAATTAAGGAATTTTAGATACTAATTTTACAAATAACATATTTAAAATAGTTATATTGATTTATTGAATAGTAGAAAATATAATTTAAATATTTGTGGCATTAGGCTACGAGAATCCGGGAAAAAGAACAAATTAGGTGGAAGGATCATTAATGGGAGTGGTTACCCTCCCGTTGTTGTAAGTAAATCGTACATGTATTTTTACTGCCTTTGAAATAATATGATATTTGAGTATCTGTTTGAAAATAATATGAAAGTTATGGATTTTGAATGTTTTATATGCGGATATCAAATTCATGAAATAATTGTTAAAAAATAATGTCGATGTGTGAATGTTTTTTAATGAAAATGATTTTATGGCTCTAGTCGTTAGTTAATGGTTATTCTGACTTGGCCGAGTCTTGTGTCAAAGTGGGACTTGTGAACTATTCAGAATTTGTTTAATGCGCAATGCGCGTTTCTATTTAACATGCAATGCACGTTTCTGTTATAACTGATATGAAAAAGTCTGTTTTAACCGGAACATATGATCACGTTCTGAATTTGGGTCACCGTGGGTGCAGGTGACCCTAACTGAATGAGTCATTTTATAAATGTTTGAAATACGAATAAATTCCTATGTAAATTGATAGTTTGAAAATTCATTGATCTGTTTATGCAAATATGATTACTTTGAAAGGGAAATAAATATGAAATGTTTGAAAATGTATTGATCTATTTAAGTATTTATGTTCTACATCACATCGACATATGAAAAACTTGCATGGTTTACTTACTGAGATGTTATCTCACCTTTTATTGTAAAAATTTTATTTTTCAGAGAATATTACGTAGACGCGTGTAAGGTTAGTTAAGTACAGATGAAAATCTTGATTATATGTGTAATTAATAGAGTAATTATATGTTTGAGAACTAGTTATATAGATAACTCTTTATACGTGTAAGGAATTTAGAAATTGTAGACACTTAAGAATTATATAATAGTAACACTCTTTGTATGAAATGATGTAGTATTATGTAATAATGATTGATTGAATAAATATGAGAATGAGGTGTTACATATGCAAAGTGCCAAGTATGAAGAATGAAAGAGAGGCAAGGCAAAGCAATAAAAAAGGTCACACAATTCAATCTTTTCGAGTCGGTCAAGAGAATTGGTGGATTAGTTGAGACGTCAGTCTAGTTAGTAGGAGGAACATGAGGAATCTCAAAGTTATAGAGAGGGGGCTCTTTCAGAGCGGATGCTATCTAAGAAGTTTTCACCAGGGGGTAGACGTGTATGTCACCAAGTCTCATATAGCCAATTCAAATTCAAGTTTGGATACCAACCTTAGAACGTCTCACAGGGACACAAACCTCTTCTTCTCAGCCTTGGCGAAGCCTTTGACACTCCGCCCTGAACTCATTCAAATCATATTTAAGAGTGCTCATTCTCTAGCTGTACTTCGCCTTGAAGATTCAGCAGTAGCCACTCTGAACTTGAAGTTCCTCCATCTCTCAAGCCTACTTCTCCTTCTCAGTCTCGAGTTGAGTCTGCTCTATGGCCAAGTTTCTCTCAGTTTCCTCAGCCTTCCACCCCAATCAGGCAATCTCTATAACCGCTGGACCCGTGAAGACAACGTCAATAGCGTCTCGGTAGACCGCTAGACCCATAAAGACAACATCAATAGCGTCTCGGTGGACTACAGCGGCATATTGCATCTGAGTGAATTATGCAAATAACAAGGTGTTAGAAAAGACCAAGAATATTTCATTCCCTGAAAAGTAAAATGAGGGCCAACTTACCTAGCTCGGCCACCTCAGCAGAAAGTCCAAAATCCCTCAAGGCATCTGATTACGCAGACGGGATCTCCTCCACCTGATGGTTGATATAATGAAGGAAGTAGGAAAAGAACTTCTTTTTGTTTTCAACAAGATTTTCTGGGAAAAGATGAGACGTGACAATGTTACCATCAGTTTTCCAAGCCGACATCCTTTTCTTTTTGCTTTGGCCTATCATCCTCATCCACCACAATAACCTTCCTCTTGTGTTTCCCCTTATCCGTTTTAAGGGCAAGATGAGGTGGCAGGTCACCTCGGGCCTCAACTCCTTCAATAAAGGTCGATGACAGCAACGTCTCAGGGAGCAAATATCTCAGCCATGTCCCTAAGGGCCAAAAGTCCAACCTCAACCTTATGGGCCTGAGAGGCCCTCGCAGCCTTTTTAACCTTTGCCAACTGCCTCAGCACATCAAGAGGGTTCAACACTAGCTTCTTTGGGACCCAAAATGATGTTGTCCGTTAAGCCAATTGAAAGTTGCCACATGGATAAAGGCTTACGGATTCCAAGTTAACATTAAAAGTTTACGTATGGGCACATCTTTTCAAATCACAACTTTTTAGTTTTTAACAAAAACTAGGGTTTTTGATGTTGGGGATATAATTCAAAGCCTAAGTGAAGCCCAATGAGCCATGAGCCTAGAACAGAGTTTCATTAAAAATGAAGGAATATCCCAAAGCCTGACCTGATCCAAGATGAATTATCTAGGGAATAACAATTAACTCAAAAGTAGTAAGAGCTAAGACCTCTCAAGTCATATCAAAGACATCAAGTCAGAACTTTATTCCAAGACCACCTCGTGAAGGCCTCAACCACAGCTTATAAAGATCTCAACCACAGCTTATAAAAGTCTCAGATATGCAATACCTGAGTTCATCTTAGATGAATAAAAGAGTCTCAAATAAGAACTCTTGATACCTCACTACAGTTACGTATCTATGAATGATTCGTTTCTTTCCTAAATTCTCTCCGGATTATTCCATAATAAGGATTATTAGCCTGGTAGAAGTATTATGCGAAAAGGGCTCATTCCGTAATAAGAATCTTTAGTCTGGTAGATATACTCTACAAGAAGGACTTAAATCTTATAAAATCTTAAAAGCCGATGCTTACAAAATACAATCTCTGTGATTATTGGAATTAAAATATGACTGGGATTGTTATTTCCAAATTTTATAAAATTCTACTAAGTTTGAGAGACTCACGTCTATAAAAAAAGGCTAATGGTTACAAGTACGTATGATGAAACTACCCTAGAGCACCCATATATTTTGTTTCTCTTTTAAATCTCTCTCCCAAAAAAATATTTACAAATAAAATCTTAAATTAAGCATTGAAGGGTTTTCGCTAGACAACCAGCTCTTATCCCTAAGGTTTTGTTGTAGTTACATATTATAAAGCATATAATGAAAAAGAAGACTATTACTGATGCATATAATCCAAATGAAGATTTTTGCTGCATTAACAGCAGGATTAAAGATTTTGTCTCGCAATCTGAACAACGTGACTTGTCACGTCGCGTCCTTGCCACTTAAAGGCATTGTCTTCGATCTCACAAATAGTGCTGCGTATGGCTGAGAATAAGATCTCAATTTCTTCGGAACAACAATTGATGCCATCCGATGCATCCCACCTGGGGATCATTTTTCGCAACAGAGACAACAGAAATGATGCACAAAATTATTAAGGAGGTTCAAATTCAATAGAAGAAAATTGAAAAAGGGATAATGGAACATACTTCTCAAACGATTGTACAAGGCTTTCCGGTTCCTCATAAGAACCTCCATAATCAAAGAAGTCATCAACTACTGTTGTAAGAATAGTAATTTTGGCCCATATCATGCGAGCATCAGATAGTTCAGGAGAGAAGACATTAGCTGCCACCGTGAAGTAACAAAAGGCTCGTTTTTGTCTGGCAAATTTTAGCTTATCCAATGTATTCTCTATAACCCATCTACTTCAATTGTGGGATATTATTCTGTTGAAGTCTTGAATGAATACTTTTCTCCTAATTTGATTTTTTCTTTTATTATTTTGTAGGATTGGAAACTTTTCTGATAATATGAACAATATATTCCTTCTCCTTTGCGAAAATTAAGAACTTTTGTGTTCCATTATCAAACTAGCTAGCCAAGCAACATTTCAATAAAAATGAAGCATTATTTAAAACTTTTCAATAAGAAATCATCAAATGAGCGTATGCGCCTCTAGTTACATGTCAAAATTTAAGCATCATCTCACAATAACTCTTTGAGCAAAAAAGCCAAATCAATACATGATATCCAAAAACGTACATAGATATACGCAGCTATCAAGAGAATCAAATTCTTCACGAAGAATCGATTGGAAAATGTTGAAGTCATGCACAGCTAGTTTTTGAAAGTATTCGTTGCCAATATCTGAAGAGATAGAATTTAAAATAAACAAGTAAGCAATGTTACCAATGCATGCTGATTAGCATTTCTCTTGAAGATGAAAGAACTAAAGTTGCTAAAATTGTACCGGTAGGAAGTTTTTAAAATCCTTATATTATATACATTGTAATGGTTTATATATCTCCTCGGTGCTAAACGTTCCATATCCGCATGGTAGGGAAAGTTAAGCACATCTTCCACCTGAAACGATCAAGAATCAATTTCGTCAAGAGACTAAATTAACATCAAAACATCGTAAAATACTTCTTGTCTACTAACGGAATGACTGATTTTATCTGAATGAATTGAACCACTGGATAATTCTTGTTTCAGGAAATGACTAGTCCATAAGTTTTGTTTCTCAAGAACTGATTCGTCTGGATATATAATTACTAAAGACTTGTATAACTCTGATAGCACTGATGTAACCCGGCTGCTGACAGTCAAGAAACTCAAAATTAAATTCGCAAGACAATTATTTCTCATCTTGATAGCCAAAAAATTAGTAGGATTTAATCGCTTGGGACTATTACCAGATCTTATTATAACTTAGGTTGACTAATGAAAAACTCAAACCTAAATTCTTCAAATATTTATATCTCATGTTTGGTAGTCAAGAAAGTCGGTGAGATATAATATTTCTAGAGACTACTGCCAAATCTTATAACCAAGGCTGGCTTTGTAGTAAGAAAACTCTAAACTCATAGATATTGTTAGAATTTAATATTATTGTTTGGGTCTTTACCTATTAACTTAAGCTTTTGGGGTCAAAGTGATAACCTGTTTGTTATCAATCTTGCATGTCAGAAAGCTGTTAATTCACAAGTAAACTAGCTAGAATACATTAATATCTGCAGGTTGAAAAGGAATCTGATAACACAGACAAAGACAAAACAATACTCTAA
>JAXCLQ010040050.1:11765-22335 GCA_035584115.1 Cedrela odorata | reverse complement strand
TATTTATTCATAAGATAAAATCCTAAAATCACCTTGCTAATAATGAAATTTCAATTCTACCCTTATAAATTTACTTTGTATTATTTCTCAAAATTCTAATACTTGAAACTTTAACAATTATATTTACAATCCTAACTACAAGTTCTACAAAAGAAATTGCGGGTATCACAGCCTCTTTTTTATACTTAGGACTATTTAACAAATATTTATTTAATTTGGCAAGCCTTTTGTAAACTCATTAATTACAAATTGTTCATCCTTATCCAATAAGGATACTATTTGTATTAGTGGAGCATTAATTTGTAATTGATTTGGCAAACCATTTGCAAACTCATTAATTACAAATTATTCATTCTTATAGATATATTTACATTAATGAAGTATTAATTCATAATTAATGAAAGGTTATAAAAAATAATTTTTCATAACAGTTTAGTCATTAGATAATCAATATTATCCATTAAGCATATAATTTACATTAAATTACATAAAAATATAAAATGATTAATTCTCTAACAACTTAAAGAATTCTTAAAATATATATATTTCAGCCCGATATTTCTCCTAAAAGTGTTAGCCCTTATCTGAATAATATTTAGCACTCTCTCATAGCTTCCTAATGTACAAGAATATTGGTGTGATCATGAATGATTACTGTGGATTGGCTGTGAGTTGTATCCGAACTCTTCAGATTTGAAATATTCAACAAATTCAACGACTGTGGATAATATCTAGCAATATGCCACAGCTTCTAAACCACAATGAAGAATTTATTCATTAAACCTTACTTTGATTGTACATACCGTGTGGATAAAATCTTTCAGTTGTGCAATCCTAATAGAGAAAAAGTTCATAAATGTCAAAACTCTAGTCTCAATTTTTCCACGAAATGTTAATCAATATGTCATGAACTCTCCAACACTAACTCTTTGTGTGAGTTTTTCTAAAATTTGCTCTAGCCAGAGACTTTTAATTTTAGACATTTATCAACACTCGTCTAGGAAGTCGACTGAGTGAAAATTAACGAAAACTCTCACTTTAATTATTGAGTTAACGGATCTCATCTTGACCATCATTTGAAAGCTAATATAAATAACGCACAATCAAACTAGCTTTTATATAGGACATGACTAGTCCCTTACGTATACACCATATGAATTACACACATCCATATGAGCCCCGACTCAGATGTCTCAAGTCAGAAGATCACTTTGCACACTAGTACAATCTTACGATAAATCATTGACTACATGCATACTACATGCATAATCAAACGTGAACAAAGAAAAATAGTTCTATAACTATTTCTCCATACTAATTCTCTTATGACATGACTCCTACTGTCACCCGCACTAATTTCATCTCATAATATTTACCAGTGGCATCTAGTATGCCTACTATGTGATATGATTGTCCAATCAATATCACGTCCATAAGGAACAATTTTGATAATTTTATTTAATTATTAAATAAATTATCTGGACATTTCACACACATACTTTATTATATAGCATGATTCAATAAAGAAAATAACTTACGTATGCGAATAAAGAACTCTTCTTTCATTCACAATATAAAATAATACAAGATCCATAACTCTGAACTTGATAACACGAATGAGTTTTAGAGCATACACTAACAAAGAGAACGAAATGAACGAACTAGGTAAGAGTAACAAATAACCTAAAACAAGAATTCAAGATTATTTTTCTTCAGATCAAGAGGTCAACACCGTAAATTTGAATACCTCTCTCTTTTCTTAGTCCGCAATTCACTCATCCAAATCTGAGATAATTCTAGCAATTGGCTTTAAAATTGAAAAATTGAGAGATTCGTTGTTGCCTGCATCGTTTCTGAGTTGAAATTGGAAGAAATTGATAGATCAAAGAAGATTTGAGGGAGCGAGAGAAAGTGTGTTGTGTAGAGAGAACAGCTTGTTGGTACTAAGGTTTGGAGGGTCAATAAAGTCCAGAGTCAAACGATGAAGATTGGTATGTGTCATTTCTCTCTAGTTTCTTTGATTATGAGAAATTTGACTATATAGGGAAGACATTTTCTAGTACGAGCATGGTTCAGTTAATCAACACACAATGTCGTATTGTTGAATTGAAGATGAGAATTGATTAAACTTTGAAGAAGAATCAAGAAATCCATAAGTATTGAAGTATTGTCGCATGAATAAATTGATAAAAGAAGAGATCGGATGTTCTGCATGAATGAATCAATAACATTTAGGAATTAGGATTAGTTTTTTATTTTTAGAGTTGGGTCAAGTCGGATTTGGCTCAGGCAGGTCGAGTAAAAATAGTTCAGTTCATCGGTTCGATTCAGTTCCATAAGATAGAGAACAAATCGGTTCTCTATTTCTAATACCAGAACTAGACTTAAATAAACTAATTTTAGTTCCACAGGATTTTAAATCGACCCAGAACCGATACTCAATCTTAATTTCATAGGAATGTTAAAACACCGTGAGCATTCACTCAGCTGTAATCGAGATTTGATTGTTCACGATGCTATGCATTCTCTAGATTAAAAATTTTATTACTGTATTTGTACTCTTCTTGGAACCAAAGATTACATGTTCTTTTTTATAAAAAAAAAATAATAATAATAAATAACCTTACATGTTACATAATAAGTAATTTTTAATAAAATATTTTGGTGTCCAAGTAAAATCTTATAATTTATTAAAAAAAAATTACTTTTCATATTTTATAAAATTTATTGTCCACCAGTTAACTAAGGTAAACTGGAATAATTGATGAAATATATGATAAAATAAATTAAAATACAAAAAAAAAATATGGAGATGTTAACTATTTCAAATTCACTAAAAAAATGAGATATTACATCCAAAACACAATTCTAAAAAGAATAACAATAGAGGAAACTCTTCTTGAGCCAAATAATTTAAGTCAAAAACAAAAAAAAAATAAGCAAGAAAAAAAATTATTTCATTATTTACAAGCAAATTTACAATAAAAAAACTTAGAAAAAAAAATTAATTGTCCAAATTGAATAAGAAGACTAACCCATAATCCAATTGAAAGATTTAGAAGATAGAAGGGCGAATATTAAAAAATTTACAAAGAAATTAAGGAGAGTATAAAATGTTTTAGGAAATAGTTAAAATCAAGAAACAATAAGAAAATTATAGTCTAATAAATAACCAAAAAAAAAATTAAACTAGCACAAAAATAACAAAAGTTTGAAACCTTAGAGTTGAAATGGTGAGGATATTTCTTCGTTTTAGGATTTTCTTTTATTGTAGGAGAAGAAAATTATTGTTTTTTTATTTTTTTATTTTTAAATTACAGAGATCATTATATCCATGTGGTTATAAAAAGTGAAGTTTTTTTTTTTATTTCTTAGTTTACAAAGACCATTGTACCTATTTAAATGTTAATAGTAACACCAAAACTTAAAGGTACATTTGATAAATAGTTTCAACTCAAGGATTTACATGTTATTTTTGACAATCTACAAAGGTTCATGTATCAGTTGCCCTAATTAATTTAAAAATAGAAATATTATTGTCAATGCACTCAAATTATGGAGGTTTATACATCATTTTCCCTAAAAATTATTTCAAAATTTTGAAATCTTCATACAATTTAATTTCAACAAAAGTTATTTATATATTTATTTTAATTATATAAATATGTATTGTATTCAGTTGGAGCTTGTTTTGCTAAATCGAAGTCCTTCATAGGTCATTGAATTTAAATATAAGAGAAGTCCTTCCATCTAATGAACTAGTTTTTTTCGACTAAATACTAACTCTAATATCAAAGTCAATTCAAGATAGTGTTATGGAACTCATTTGTTTCCAACAACCATTGATAACTCTTCTAAAAGCTTCTACCTACTTAATTTTGTTATATTGTTCTTCCCATAATATATATCATTTTAAAGCACTAATGACATATAGACTCCCATAAATTGCCTACATTGTTCTCCACATAAAATATATCATTTTTAAGGGCAATTGACGGATGAATTCCTATAAATTCCCTACATTATTCTCCACAAAAAAATATATCATTTGTTCTAAAAACAAATGGCAGATGGACTCCCATAAATTGCCTTAAATGAGATGTAGACCTTGAGTCAAAATTAATCATAAAAACCATTAACTTCGATTAAGTTTTAGCGTTATTTTTTTGCCTTTGACCTGTTTTGATCTGATCCATGTTGATGGAGACAATGACATAAATAACCCTCTAACCAATGCTGACTGATGCAATATCTTAACTACCCCTGCTTTATAATTGGTGATTCAATAAAAAAAAATTCTAAGCTTTGCATATTATCCTACTTTGTAATCCGCAATTCAATCCAAAAAGAATTCTAAACATTGCAAATTACTTTACATTGTAATTGGTGATCCAGACAAAAAAAAAATTCTCAGCTTACCGATTCCCTGCTTTTCATGCCTTTTCCCCTTCGGCTGCTTCAAAAACACCTTCTTGTTCTGCTCCACTAAGGCTAGATTTGGAGGTGACTTGCTGAAGATGAAGTCCAAAGGAAACAAACCTTGAATCAAGCATAATTCTCTTCTTGCTAGCTATACTCAATGTTTTTTTAAGTTAAAGAACGCACAAGGTTGCCACTGAACACCATGATCTCGGCATGTTTCAGCCATCTCAACATAGTTTCCAGCAGCATATAACACATGTCAGCAAGGCCGTTTATAAAAGATGAAGCATGCAGTTGTTAAGTTGCTTGTTTTCCAATTGAAGGGTGCTTCAGTTGAAATTTGAAATTGGAATTGGAATTGAGAACAAACAAAAATATATGCAAGAAAGAGAGCCGAGCAAGAAAGAAAAGAAAAAGAAATCAAAATAGGGAGAATTATTACAAAAAAAAATTACAAGAAATATAATTGAGTAGTTGTATTTATATTCAAAAATTTAATAGGTGATATATTTATGAAATTAAAATAGTTATGTTCTCATATTTGTAATACGTATCAAATTCACAATCAGTATTTAAAAGTTTGTGCAGTGGTAAGAAATCTTGAAGATCTTGAAATTTTTCATATTAATCAATGGGCTGTAAGTTAATATTTTTGAACTGTTATATTTTTTTAATATAGTAAATTATATTATAATTAAATTTCGTATGATTACGTTTGTTCACGTACATAAATAATTTGATAGGAAATGATACTTTTAGATATTCATGTCATACGTTTTATATCATATGTTTAATATATAAATTACAAATTTAATATGTAAATTATTTGTAAAATAGTGTGTTGAGTGAAAATGATGTTTATTTTATGTGTAATATTTAGTGATCACATTAAATGATTACGATGTGTTAAATATATAAAGTGATGTTTATTATATGTGCGATATAACACCAAACATGTATTCATTTACTCCTGTCATAGGAGTTTAAGACCTATTTAAATATATGTGTATAAAATAATTATGGTTTATGTTATGCTTGAATGACGAGACGAGGCCGCCATATATAATTATGACTTTCTCGTTTGGGTAAGGATGTTTCCGTCAAGTATGATATATTCTCATGGGTAATAGTTTGGTGTGATTTTAAATTAATATTTGATTTTTGTATTGTTTAAGAAATTTTATAATTATCTATAAAAAAAATGTATTTTTTTTATAAATTATATTTTCTCACTAAATCGTAAACTCATTTTTTTTCTTATTTTTTTTAAAGTCATACAAAATTCGTGCATGATATAATTTTGGCATGTGAAATTAGAATCACTATATGCATACTTCATAGATCATCATTTTAAATACGTTATATATATATATATATATATATGTGTGTGTGTGTGCGCGCGCGCGCGCATATATAATGTAGATGATGTATACATATTTTGATGAGGCACAAAATTTTGACATGTGATAATAATAGAAATCTGAAGTCGTTGATATTTGTTTTATAAAATTTTATTACGCAAAAATTATGCAAAAAATATATGACAGCAGAAAAATATAGGTATTTAGTAGAATTCACCTCCAATTTTCAAAAACATAATGATAGCTTACTAGAGCATGTTTCAGCCCAAGTTTTTATTTCTTCTTCCATTTATGTTACTGTGGTTGAAATCTCCTCTTTTGTTGAATCCAGGTTTTATTTTATTGTAAATTTTTATGGCTTTTAACTAAGATTTAAAAGAGACTGATTTTATTTGTGCTTGGATGTTGAGAAATGATGAAGGGAATAAAAAAATGAAATCTAAATCTTTCCTTTTGTTCGCAAAGCATATAGACGGCTGTGACATGACCCATTTTGATGTTAACAGAAATGGAAAATAGTTTGACTGATGAATCAACGTATTATTTATGACAATCCATGTATTTGTAAGTACTGTAGGATGTTTTTTCTTCAACTTTACTTGTGAAGATTCAAGATTCTATTCAATAAATTGTTCTCAAATGTTGATATGAAATTGATACTATTTGTTTTTTATGTTTAATTTTAATTTCGTAATCTAGTACTATAGGATTTTTTTTTATTATTTTTTATTATTTTTTTTAAATGAATATTCTAAGATTGACTAGTGAAATGAAACATAATAAAATTTCATGGCATTAATTGGTATTTGATTGGCTATTTCTGTAAGGGTTCAAATATAAAATAACTTAATTTTTAGATATTCTTTTTATTAAAATATAAAGTAAATTTTTTGTTAAAATTTTTCAATTTTTTTTATTGAATGTTTCTAGTTTTATGTTGAAAAAATATATATATAGATATAACATATGTACTGTAGCCAAATCCATATAGTTTATATGTGATAATCGTGACAAAAGCTTACGCATCTACCCATTTATCAAATTAGATTACATATCAAGTTATATTACTATGATTTAAATTTAGACAACAGAAGAAATAGCAAATTTCATTTCCTTCCTCGTTCATGTAATTCATGTCTCCAACCAATAACCAAAACCATAACAACGTTTACCTTATATACTGCTCAGCTCCCTTTTATACAGAACAAATCTCTTTATGAATACAATTCAACAAGACATCCATGGTTCTACCATACAAAAGGGCAAGCAAGATTTATCTCCACGTTTAATAAGGTTTACTTTATCCAATTTTTCCTACTTCCATGGTGTTTCGTTATATGGTTAATAAGCAATTGCAATAGCAATGCCTCCAATAACCAAAAACAAATTTGAAATGACTCAATTATTTATTTCAGCAAACCAGAACATGGTACAATTAACAAACAAAGAAAAAAGTTATGACAGTCCCACCAACAGGCCAGTCAGCTGCAGAAGAATTCAAATTCTCGGCAAGCAAGCATTCTGATGGTGTTTCAACATTTAATTATCGATCAATTACAACAACAGTTGCCAAAAGCATTTCAAGGAAACTAAAACATATGGAAATGATTCAACAATTTATTGAGCAGCAAGTGGTACCATAAACAAAAGAAGATGCCATGCCAGTTACTTCAACATGCCAGTCAGCTAAAGAAGAATTTAACTTCAAAGTTATTAAGATAATCCACAATGGTACAAGTACACAAGAATTCTTCCACTAGATTGCCTACATATAAAATTAGTGTCTGTATTCCTAACTCCTTTAAAGCTACAGCTGTCTTTCATGCTACAACTGTCAAGGTAACCAGTTGAGTTGTCATATCTTTAGTATTCAACCTAAAATACAACTTCCCACCAATACAAAAACATTGCAGCTGTTATAGAATCTTGATCTCAAACAAGCTGCAAATTGATATCAACAAACAAGAGGAAAAAAAGTCAATAAAAAAAAAACTAACCAAAATAGACATGAGAACAGTAGACTGTAAATTTTAAGAGGAATTCTTACACCATTGTACATTACATCTTCACAAATGAAGTTCCCATGATAGAGAACCAAGTCTGCACAAAGAAACCAGCTGCTTATCAGGCGGTACTGATGAAGACAACAATGTTACACCTTTCACTACTGCTCCCTCCATCTTGGACTTAAGATGGGAAAAAACCCTGAAGGTGACAATGGAAAAAGATGGCCTGGGGAAGGCAGAGGTTGAGGCCCTGGACCTAAAATCCCAGACTGAGCCATGGGTGAAAAGGCAAAATTGGGTGTTAGTGGTGGAGGAAACTGAGCCCCAGGAGAAAACCATGGATAAGGTGATCGTGGTGACAAGAAGTTCATGTAAGCAGTGGGAGATGGCAGGAGGAACTGAGAAGTCGGAGAGGGTAAAAGTGCAGGCCCAGTCAGATGAGGCGGAGGGAGATTGTGCATCGGAGGGGCAGGACCATTTACTCTTGGAGACAGAAGACCTGGAATAAGTTGGTTAGGTAGCAGGCCAGAAGTTGGAGGGTAAGCCTGATTTTGGCCTTGAACATATGGATGATGTGCTTGGGGACGAGGTAGAACTTGGTTTCCCCTTGGACCAGAATCACCAATAACATTTTGAAGGTCCCGCATGTAAGCTGAGATAGGAGATTCAGCTGTATTAGCCCACGGTGATTCCCAGGGAGCCACCGGTTGTAGCTGTCCAAATTGCGTCATTGATTGTCCATATTGAGGAGGAGGCCTAACTAAGCCATTATTATATGGAACCGGAGGTGGAAGTGGAGCCAGAGCCGGAGCTGGTGCCGGAGCTGGAGCTGGGACATGGACCATAGGGGGAATGTGCGGTCTGTTGATGGGTGTTAACGGGGGTGGACGAATCTTCTGCAACCGCATACTTTGTGGTTTCGGAGGATTTTGAGGAGGTCTAGGCAAAGGATCTTGTGAAGGTGAACCAGTGAGCTGCTGCACAATGTTCCTAAAATCATTCTTGCTTATGTTGTAAACCTGAGGCTGAGGTTGTTGCCTATTAGCATTATTAATAGCAGCAAAATTAGGTTGGTGCAGTGGACTCTTCCTTATATTCTTCCCCATCTTATTCACACCCAAATGATCATTATTATGCCGGTTTTTCGAGTTATCCATTTTCTGAAACTCAAATCAAACTTCACTCCAAAAAAGCTCTAGCAAATTTATCCAATAGTCACCAAGTCAAACCATTGAAAAGCTTCAAATAGAAGACTGCAATTTCAAAATTCAACCTCAAGCATTACCGATTTCTACTAAATGTTGGGCAGAACTTCAAAGCTCAACCAATAAAATGAGCTAAAGATTGAAATTATTCTTTCTTATATGTGGACAAAGTTAAACCACTTACAAGATTCCAAATAATTCCCAGAACTTCACAATTCAATTTTTCAAACAACCTAGCACTTGCTTCAACAGTCCAAATACCTAACCTTTCCCTAAAAAACCAATAAGCATACCCAGAACTTCAAAAAATGAAGCTTAGCACAAGACCAATATTTTCCCACAAAGCTCGAAAACAGATCAAAATTCACCAAAAGTAACAGAAATTAATAAACATACCCTTTTCTGCGCTTTGTCCAATCCACAAGCTCCAAGTCGAATCAATCAGCCCAAAAGCCAGCTCAAATCTCAAGCATACCCAAACAGGAAATCCAAATCGTAAAGCAAAACATACATTTCACCAAGAAACCCCAAAACAAGCACCAAAAATAATAAAATATGAAGCCCAAACAATTCCCTTAAGAAAATTCAAAGAACCCCAGGACTTAATTTTTTCTTCGGTTTCACACGATAAAACAAGAAAAGGAAGCAACAAAGTAAAAGCTAATGACAAAGACCACCGAACACAGAATAATTACAGCCTCTGACTTCAGATAGAGAAAGAGAGAGCTAATAAAAAAACAGAAATCTAAGGAGTCCCTAAACAGATGTTAGAAAGGGCAAAGAATTAGGGAAAGAGTAAAGTTAAAGATCAAGTCGAATAGAGAGGGAGAGATCGAAAGCCAAACAAGACCTAAACGAAGACTAACGTGCGGAGTTTTGGGTCAAAATAAAAATGAATTTTAACGAAATGTAATGAAAGTGGGTGAGGTGTGATGTGGGGCCCAGTTGTGGACCGGAGTGAAGTGTGCTGACGTGACGTGTTAACGCAGGTTGTCCTCGAAGTTACAAGAGTTGGAACTTGGAAGAGAAAGAGAGACGAAACGAAGGTTTGGTTTGGTTTGGTTTGGTTTGGTTTTTTTTTTTTTTGGTCAAACTAAAAAAAAAATAATTAAACGGAGTTAACGGCGATGTTTGTATTATACAGTCCGATTTGCAATTGCAGCTCCGCTTGACGATAGATGATGATGATGCGAACTCATCAAAGTTTGACTCTTTGTTAGTTGTTATAAAAAAATAAAATAAAGTAAAATAAGAATTATATGGAATGGAATGGAATTCATTTATAACGATGGATAACGATGATATTGAATTTTAGTTATGTCTTTTAAGTTAAATAAAGAATAAAGTTTATTTTATTAATATATCATTTAATATATATATATATATATATAATTACGTATACCAATCATCTTATTTATTGTTTAGAGATCTCTCCTCTCTCAAGTCTCAATGTCAAATGTATTTATGTATACAGTCAAAATGGTAAAGGAACAAAACTTCATTGACACACCGTTTACGGTATACAGTAAAACTACAGGGTGGGTCCTTGTTGGCTTCTGTTTACAATATATAAACA
>JAXCLQ010040029.1:0-22342 GCA_035584115.1 Cedrela odorata | reverse complement strand
AAATAAATGTTATTTAATCAAATGGTTCCTTGGTTGACAAATGGCACCATATGATGTTACCAAGTGTTAAACATTTTAATTAAATCTATGTAACTCATGGATGAATTGGAATCATTCATTTAAGAGGAGAATTAGGTGAAGAATTATTCAATTAGGAATTGAATAAATAAGAATACTTAAATGTTAAGTGGAGAATTAGGTAGAGAATTAGGTGGAGAATGGTTGTTGGCATTATTATTTAATTCTACATTTTCTTCCTTTTTTCCATCTATAAATAGTGAGCAATGGGATTGTAATTGCAAGTTAGTTTTTAGTTTTGAATCAAATAAGAGAGAGAGAGAGCTTGGAGAGGAAGAGCAAAGCAAAAAAGGAAACTCTATAGCGAAGTTTCAAACCATTAAGTTTTTTCGATCTTTTATTAAGTTTTGTTATTTAATATTTGTTGTATTTTCTTTTATTATAAAGTAGTTTTATTATTCTAGGGTTATGATGTAACTTAACTTTGAAGTTCCAACCCTTTATATAAATTAATTATTAATTTTCTATTTTGGTTGATGCATTCAATATTATTCTTAATGCTTCTAAATAATTGAGCACTATTTAGTTGAATTGTTAATCATAATGATAGAAGAAGCTAATTTATGTGTCTTAATTCATTGTATTGAGTGTCATAAATTATATGTAGGATATGAATATACCTATATGGTTTGTATAGTTATTAAAAGATATCCATAAATTTTAATGAATCCTTTAATGTTTTAACTTTGCATGGGAACATAGCAGTTAAGCTTTATAGGGTATTTTCCTTAGATCTCGGGAGGAGCTATGTGAATAATTTAGGGATACTCAACTAGCAACTAAATAATTAATTCTTATTAAAAAGAACAAAAGGGAGGAACTAAATAGTGAAGGTGAAATCATAACCCTAGAGTTTTTAGCTTCTTAATTTAATCACATTAATTTTATTTGCATTTAAATTTACTTTTAATTGTTCATCCATCAAATTTCGTTAGCCAAATAAAATCTGGGTTATGCCAAGTCTTGGGAATTAATTTATAACAATCCTCGTGGGACGATATTTATCTCATTACTCTATTACTTGTTCGACTCGTACACTTGCGATTTTGCACAACACTATTCTTCCATATCTCATATGGAGTTCGTAATACTGATTTTGTTGGAACCCTGTCTAATAGTATACAATTTCTCTTTTCTGATACACCATTAAGTTGTGGTGTAGTGAGAGGAGTCTATTTGGACACAATCCTTTGAGCTTTAAGATAATCTAAAAACTCTTAACTTAAGTATTCTCCTACTCGATCTAATCTAAGGATTTTAATACTTTTATCCAATTGATTTTCTATTTTGTTTTTAAATTCTTTAAATTTTTCAAATGCCTCAGATTTGTATTTCATCAAAAACATGTATCCGTATCTTGAGAAATCATCTGTGAATGTAATGAAATAAGAATAACCACCTCTGGCATGTATTGTCATTGGTCTACATACATCTGTATGAACCAAACCTAGAACATTTGATGCTCTTTCCCCATGTCCAACAAAGTGTACTTTAGTCATTTTATCTTTAATGCAAGATTCACAAATATCAAAAGATTCAAAATCATTTGTATCTAAATAACCATTTTGAATTAACTTGTGCAATCTTTTCTCATTAATATGACCAAGTTGACAATGCCATAAATACGTTATGTTTAGACTATCTTGTTTTCTTTTACCGATATGTTCAATATGTATGACCGTATTTGCTAAACTTGAGCAGTGCCTATGGTTAATGCCGCAACTCTTACGCCATTACCCATACGTAGGTCTACTTCATTGCTTCTAAGTTGTCTTCTATTTGTCCAGATCTGCACATCATTACAAATAACTATTCTTTTGTGGCAATTTATTTCAATGACAAACATACCTCGTGAAGCATCACCATGCTTCTCATTTACCTTCATTGCAAGATACTCTTTGCAATTTCTCTTCCAATGCTCATCCTTGCCGTAATGGAAGCAAGTGCCTTTGGGCTTTTTCTCGGTGGCCTTGTTCTTTTTTATTCCTCATTTTCCTTTAAGTGACTTCTTCTTCTTACAAACTAAGTTAGCTTTACCTTTCCCAAAGGTAAAAGAAAAAGCACCTTTCACCATCATGACTTCACTCTTGTTTAACAAGATTTGCACTTCAGCCGTTTTTAACATATTCAAAATTTTGGCCAAAGTGCATTCAATCTTGTTCATATTAAAATTCATGATGAAATTAGAAAAGGTATGAAGAAGGGATTGGAGAAAAAGATCAATGGATAAATCATTATCCAATATAAAACCCAAATCCACGAGGTGTTCTATATAGCCGTTCAACTTAAGCACATGATCATTTATCGAACTACCTTGAGCCATTCTAAACCCAAAAAGCGCCTTAGATATCTCATATTTGGAGATTCGACTTTTCTTTCCAAACAAATCTTGAAGGTGAAGCAAAATGGATCTCGCATCCATTTTCTCATGTTGCCTTTGCAACTCATTGTTCATACTGGCTAACATATAACACTTTGCTATAGCTTCATGCTCCTTCCATTTCTTGAAAACTTTTTTTTTTCCTCAAATGCATTATCTGCAACTCTTGCAGGCATCTTTTCCTCAAGAACATTGGCTATACGCTTATAAGTGAGAACAATTCTCAAATTGCGTAACCAATCCGTGAAATTTAGACCGGTAAGCCTATTCGCATCAAGTATAAATTTAAGCAGACTAGTTAAAGCAGCCATTATGATCTACATTAGAACACAACAAAATATAGCAAATATTATTAGTAATGAATACATTATAAATTAGACTTTATTCATAATTACCTCTCATAATTTTAATCAAAATGCATAACCCTTTTTTATGTAAATAGAGAAATAAATAAAATAAAAATTTATTTCCTAATGGGTATTGGAATCCTAATTAACATAAACAACATAATCTTGTGCAACATAACAAATCATGTATTTATTAATTAAGTAGGTAACTCTTACCAATTGCAACTCTTGCAATTTCCAACTTAATTTGGCCTTTACAATAAATATGACCTTGTGTGACACAACAAATTATATTATTCTATTTAAGTTAAACCCGCCATTTCTTTGAGAATTTAGTTTCATTATCTAACCTTTGTGTGACACAACAAAACTAGATAATTACGCTTAACTCACAACATCACATGTTTAATGTGCCAACCCATGACATCTAAACAAAGTGCAAGCCTTGTGTGACACAACAAACCGGCACTAAGTAAATGAATTCAATCGACACATAAATAGCGGAAGGCCATGTAAGTCATTCTTAATGTCTTACATTTACAACTTAATATATTAACAATGAAAGAGATTTTATTTTAATGGTCTCATCAATTTTAACATACATCATATGTATCATTTTAACATACATCACATGTATCAATTTAACTAATCAAGGGTTAGACATTTGATCTTGCTTTCCAAGCTCTACATTAATAAAATTTGTATTTTGCATATTTTTAACATGACATTCAAGTCAAAATACACAACACAGTAATTTAATGAAATAACTATTATTTTATTTTTTCGTAAAATATTCAACAATTGAAAACTTTACGAAATTGTTTGTTTAATGTATTCAACACTTGAATACATTATTACATATTATCGTAGAACCGATTTTAATGTTTTGAGCAAAATTTCAGCACAATTAGCTTTAATTTCATCATGCATCATATCATTTTCAGATTTGAAACACTTTGCAATTCCAAAATTGGCGATACAACACATTCAATTAAAGCCAAAACATACACCAAAACACTCTCATATTCATACACCAACCAAACCACCAAACCAACTTCTTCACAACACAGACATGATCAATTTCCACAAACACTTCATTATATATCCATAAACAAAATCAACTAGCAACCTATTGCTCTGATACCGCTGTAAGAGTTGTCTAATGCAGTAGAAATTAAGTTTGCATTGTTTTGGATATAATTTAAAACTTTTTAAGTTAGAACAACTTACTTCTTTGAATTTGTCACACAAATTCAATATTTAAATTAAAAGGAGTATTAAGGAGAACTCCCTCTATGTATGTTCACCCTTGATTTAAGCTTAATTGAGCTTGAAAGTGAAAATTGATATGGAATTTAGCAAACACTTTGCTTTGTGTGTTCTCAGCCAAGAAGAAAAAAAACTCAAATTCTTCTCTTTTTGTTTCACGGCTAAGCCTTAACAAAATAAGCCAATTTTTTTTTACTCTTTTGAAATGTCTCTCGGGCAAACCAAAAAACAAAGCCAATTTTGACTTTTCAAAGGCATTAAATATATATTATATTTATTCCACCAAATGGCTAAACAAAAGCCTTTCATTTCCACTTTACAAAACATGACCAATTTAATCCCAAGTGCTAGCTTGTCATTGGCCTATAATTCTTATATTTATCCATACACATAAATACAATTATTAATAAAATCAAATTACCATAATACCCTTTATGGAATTTACCATAAAACTATTATATTTAAATATTAAAAATTAATAAATAAATACTTTATTAATTAATTATTATAGTATTACCATAATACCCTTCTTATAGAATTTACCATAAACTATTTTATGGAATTTATTATAATGCCCTTGTATGGATGATTTATTAATTAATTATTCTAACACTTGGAATACTACTCAATTAAGTTCTTTATCAATTTGGGTGTGACTCAATAGGTTCACTATAAAGTCGGCAGTAAACATATATCAAATTCCAATTAAACTCTTTAATTCATTCAACATTCAGTAAATCATTAAATGAATTAAACTATTTAATTCACTTAATATTTAATAAATCATCTCATGATTAATTAAATATGGCTAAGGACCAAGATTGACATCTAACAATGTATCATAGCCACTCGAATTATAATGAAGTAGCAAACTTTAACATAAACATTTCTGTAATCAGTTACCGTGCAATTCAATCTTTCTGCCATACTTGCTCTGATTGGATCAAGGTCATGGTTAACTGTCAAAACCTCTATATCCAATACTATATATAATGAATCTCGAGATCATGACTCATTCAGTATACCATCATTAATAACTCTTTCTCAATTCTATACTGCACCTTGGCCAAAGATTTCCTGAGACATCTTTATCATTCTCATAGAGCAAACTCCCACAATGTACTTAGAGTGACAGATCCTTTATTGAATATTCATTTATCTCCATGAATGTTGTACCATGCCCAATAACTACCCGTAATAAACCTAATGGTTCATTTTGAGTTAGTATTAAGGTACAACATTTCACCCACAAGATAACTATAATATACTCAAGTCTAAGGATCACTTACACTACTATTATGAAGAATGTCAATTAACAGTAAAGTACAATTACCATTTGGACATTTCTACTGTGAGTCAATTCAGTGAACTCATTATCTAATGAGCACCTACACACTTGTCTTAGTGTCACCACACAAGTGATCTATGCGAACAACCACCTTTTCAACTAATAGGCATAGTGTGTACCAGTCTATCCGATACTATAAAGGCCCCACCTTATAGTTCTATGACTAGGAATGTTTAAAAATGATATATCTAATATATCTATCTCATAAGTATGATCTCATCATAATTAGATTTATATTGTAAACATTCTATGGACTTCATCATTGAACATATAAACATGTAAATAAATGATGAAAAAAATTGCCATAAAATATTCATTTCATTACTAAATGTAAAGATTTACAAGAGATAATGCCCATCACAACAACATGTGATTGGCTTGTAGGGCATAACTCTTACACAAAGAACATGGAACTTCTTTTAAGGTCTCAAAGATGTGCTTTTTATAAAGAGGATATTAGATACAAGCCTTATGCCAAACAAAAGTTTTACAAAAACTATTTTATAAAACCTTCTCCAAAAATTGAAGTTAATGTTACTTGCAACTATTGTAATGTCTTTGGTCATCTAAGTCATAGATGTCCAATTAAAAGAAATATATTTGGCATCAATATGGTGTGGGTTCTAAAAGAAACCAATGCTAACATACAAGGAAACAAGAAAATTTGGATACCAAAAACTTTAAACATGATATTCTTTGGTAGGTATCGAATAATAAAAGGTGGTTTTTTTGATAGCGGTTGTTCAAGACAGATGACTAGAAATATATCCCTACTCTCAAGTTTTATAAGACATAAAGATGGATGCTGCATTACTTTTGAGAACAACACTAAAGGAAAAATTATTGGCTTCTTTAATATCTTGTGCTTCTAAGGGTATTGTTGGAATTAAGTTGAAAATAGAATTAAGTGGGCTTAAGTTTGCAAATAGATTTTGAGCCCAATGACTTGTTTAGGCCCATGGATTATGTTTTAGGTCTAATAATAGAAATTTGGCCCATGAACCATGCTTAGGGCTAAGTATGAAGTCCAAACCCATTTATTTTCTTTAAATTCTAGCCATTCATTCTACTTTCAATCCTTGCCCTTTATTTGTAGAATGCTTTGGTTTAATTTTGGCAATAAATTAGATTTATTTTTGGGCAAGTAAAGTGAAAGCAAGATGGCATAAAACTAGCCATTGGCCATTGATTACTTAATGCATTACTAAATAATTAAAATGTTAGTTTTCAATTTAAGAAAGACGAAAGGAAAACGTGAGAAGAGGAAGAAGAGAAGAAGGAAACAGCTAAAGAGGAAAAGAAAGAAATAAAGAAAGAGAGAAAGTGTTGGGAAAAGGAGAATAGGTGTAACGCCCTCAATTTTAAAGCGTCAAATAACACTTAAAATAACACATATCACACCTAACTAGAATAAAATTCAACATTTATTAATAACACTCAAATATAACAATTAGTTAATTGTCTCTAATTATTAACAACCGTAAGTCTCTAAAATAAGTCATATAGTCTAAATATTGCAACAAATAAAATTTTCAAAAATCCTAATGTCTAAGGAACCAAGGGATAGCAGAAGCTCAGCCAAATCCATCCACTATGCTCACAAATCTTCAATCATCTAGAATCACAATAAACTCTATGAGTTTTAAACTTAGTAAGTATACTAATTTTTCATATACACAAAATACACACATATTATATATAATGCTTGTGCATGTTATGGCATGAGTCAAATACATAATTATTTTAAAAGTTTCATAACATTTAAACATTTTAGAAGCTTCTTTCAAAATTTATTAAGAATATCTCATTTCAATTATTACTTAGCAGGACTTCACTTATCACTTATCACTGAACGAGTCAATGTCACCTGTCGATGATATACTGTATGTAGGGTAAGTGCAAGTAAGGCATATGATTTTAAAAAAATAATAAACGCTTATGCCCAAAGGTAAGAGCCACTCTTTCACCCTGATCAACGGTGAGTTCTTCCACATGCACAAATACTTCTTCATGTGAATGTAAATACCACTATACCTAGAAATACCCCAAAGATCTCTCCCATATTATACGAAACACTTAACAATACACTAAACCCAAAGAAATGGCCATACTTATAAAGACTCTTTATAAACTTAAAATTGCCTACTAAGAAAGTAATGAAATTCAATACCCAACATACAAATCTTAACTTTTATGAACACTTCTAAATAAAATCACTTCTTATCACTTAAAACACAATGTACATGTTCATGTTTCAATGTCAATGCACATAACTTATAAGCAATCACATATAAGTACATCATGCACAACTACATAAACACATAATAATTGAAAATAAATACTTTTATAATAACATATAATTGAAAAATACTTTTAAAAACACAATCAAACACATACATATGTTTATTGTGATTTTTTTTAAAAGTCTAGTATACTTACCTTTTGATGATCACAACTAAGCTAGCTTAAACACTTTGACCTATAATCAAAGATTGACATTTATAAGGCTTATATACACTACTACAAAGCACAATATAACTTATTAGACCTTAGAAGTACACTTACATCATCTAACCTATTTGGCAACTTAGTATTCCTAAACTCGTCAAAACTGACCTTATGTTGTTTAAGGGTTTTTCTTCTACCTTAAACAACGTTATTTCCATATAAAATCATAACACAATATTTAATAAACATAATATAATATCACATTAAAATATGGACTCTAACTCCTCTCAAAACTATTTCTTTTCATATCCTGAATTTGATCATTTATCCTAACAGTGTTAGGAATAATACTGAGTAATCTCCAATGTTTGATTTTTATAAAATACAATACATATCCAAATATCCTAAAATTTTGTAGCGATGATATAGACAGACATAGACAGTAAGAAATTAAAAATTTTGGGACTAAATTCATCCTATAAATTAATTAAATAAATTTAGTTTTGAAATATTTAAATTCTACCAACAGAAATCTAAAGTGAGCTATGCTTATTCATTATTTCATAACAATTCAAAAATAAAGAATTTGACCCTAAAATTTTAATATGATGTAACCAACACAATTTTAAATCAGTATATAAATTTTTATAATTTTTGAAGATAATTTGATTAACTAAAATAATTTCATTACTCAACTATTCTACAAAAACGAGTAGCTTTTAGTATTCTAGGATTAATTTTGAAAAATCATTAAAAATTGAAAACTCAATAACTTTTTATGAAACAAAATTCATAATAACCCTAAATATATCTAATTTATTCAAATCAATTTAGTCAAATTAGTAATATATGATTTTACAAAATTCGTATACTAAATTATTGTCATATATCAACTCAGCAAAAAATCTATTTTCTTCCATTCTTACTCCACTAGACAATATCCCTAATTCTTAATTATATATAAAAATAAATAAAATCTAAACACCATAATTTGATTACAGAATTATAATCATCATAAATATTAAAACTTATATAACGAAATATAATACTAACTAATAATAATCATTAATTCCTAAAAACCAATGTAAAATTAAGCATAAACTTACCAGTTTTCTCTTTTTCTTCTTCTTCTTTTTCTCTGCCTCTTATTCTTACGACTTCTCCATTCTCAATTCGCCAAATACCGTAATAAATAATTTAAGTTTAATTTATACTTATTGAAAAATTTTCAATTTAGCCCTTGACTTGACGCTTTATCTAATTTACTCAAAAATTATAATTTATTACTAAAAGAACTTATTATTTCCTATTTTATACATATACCCCTGTAAAAATATAACATTTATGATTGCATAGCTATATAATATATATTTTGAAAATGTAGGTGTTACAATAGGTAAGTTCAATCTATGGATTTTGGTTTATAAAATTTTGTGTTGATTTGTTTATTATGTTGTGAACTTAAAATTTTATGTTAGGGTTTAGTTAGGCAATTGGTTTATGTGTTGATGTTGTGTATATTAAAAATGATGGATATGAAGATTAAATTGAGGATTTTAGTATAATAGGATTGATTGTGTATTTAATTACATTCTTAATGCTTATTAATGATGATTGAAGCCTTATGGATGGTTACATTATAATTTGTGAATCATGTTTGCACTTAATTATGTTATACTCGAAATTGAGGTTTACTAGAATAATGTCCATTCTTATAGACATAAGTTGAGTTTTAAAACTCTAAATGAGGCACTGTAAGAAGCTATAGAAAGTAGACACATAGAGGTATAACAATCTAAAATTTAGCTTTACAAATTTTCAGATGAGTTCACAGTGAAGCTGGCAATGTGGCTATTCTGCGCAGCCCTGTCATTAACATTAAGTTAGGCCTTTTGTACCGTAGCTATGTTCGCTTAATCCGAATTAAGTTTCGTCAAATCATGAGTAATGTTAGTTATATAGGCCTAAATTTGGGATATATCTGAGCATGTTTAGTATTTGTATGCATTAGTTCATAAATGTTATTGTTTCGATTCCTCTAATGATATTCGGTAATATCGCGTTATAGATACTTTGAGAGAGAGACAATTTAGCCCCCATTGATCCAAACTTCATTCAACTAGCAACTGAAAAGCTTATGAGTGGAATGCTTATGCTTTATTTATTTATTTATATTTTTCATATGCAATGAAATCCTTATTTATGGTATATATATTTATGATATATATATACATATATATATATATGTATGTATATATTTATGATATATATGTATATATATATATATATGTATATGTATATGATTGCATGCGTGTGAGTGTGAGTATGCTTCAAAATTGATCTATAGATCCAGATATGATCGTCCCTCAGTCCAGTCAAGTGCATAACCTTGGATATGGATCAGACAAGTATGTTATGCACAAGATATTATATATATATATGTGTGTGTGTGTGTGTGTGTGTGTGTGTGTGTGTGTGTGTGTCTGTGTGTGTGTGTGTTTATATACAATGGTACTTATAATATGTATGAGTAATGATTAGATAAATGATTATATTCAGTTCTTACTTCCTCTAGGTATATGTATATGATGATTTCATTAATATTTTCTTTCTATTCACTAAGTCTCCCTAAGATTTACCTTTTTCCTCACTTCAGTTTTGTAAAATCTTTGTATGATCTAGATGTATAATAGTTTTTCTCGAGGGCAAGCCAATGAACAGGATATCGACATTAGTCACTAGAGGCTTTGGGTCCACATATGCATTTTTGTGTTTGCTTGGACATTATAGGCCTAATTTGTGTTTTATAATCAGTAAGCGTGTATATGTACTTGAGGATATTTGGTATATATGTATGTGTTAGAGATATACCCTAGAACTAATTGTGTCATACTGTTTAGGGATATCATTTTACATATACAGTTGCATATATATTAGATATTATATATAAAATGCAGAATGAGATCTAGTGATGTATTATGACGTCAGGACTCTATCTGCAAAGAGTTGTAGATATGAGTACAGAGTTTGATTTCAATATGAGAGTATTACATATGAGAGTATGACATTGCATGACTGGCATATGAGAGTACAAAATGAGTATAAAATTAGTTCTATCTGCAAGGAGTTGTAGATATGAGTACAGAATCAGTTTTTGGTTGAGGTATTGTCATATGAGAGTATGATATTGCATGACTGGCATGTTTGATACTGAAACAAGGATTAGTATTTGATGCTAATAGTTGGGTGACAAGTCTCATGTCACAAGAGCATAAACATGAGTAATACATTGGAGTTTATGTTACTGAACGTGACTAAATATGGCGAATCACATGCGTGATCATCCACAGTCAGTGATATATCACACAACCGTACTAGAGTACCACTAATCCTTTGACCTGAGGTATCATGGCTACCCTCTATACTGAGGCATATCGTTCACTTCAGTATATAGCACCGGGCTAGCCAAGCCTAGTGAAAGAAGTTTGCTGAGAATGTGTTTAGGTGTAAGAGGACAGGTGATGATCAAGATGGAATCTGCTAGCTCATATATTTGAGCTTGAGATCCTAGGCAAGGATGTCATGCATGAGAAATGAAATCTCTAGCTAGAGTATATGTTTCCAGAAAAGTGTTTTTAGATACATGATTCCCGTATATGATTTGAGACCCTATTTCTATAATTAAGTTAGGGGTTTGACGATTCCATAAGTTGCACTTGATTAGGAGTCGACAGTAGAGGGACTTTACTACATGAGCGTATGACTATATGGATGGCATCTTACTAGAGGTTGCGCATGATCATTGAAAACTTTGGTTACAAAGAGTTATACCGAATAGATATAAAGGAGCTCGTGTCTACCTATGTCCAGCTCATAGTGAACCTAAGAGGTTACACATATAGTCGGTTACTTGATGATGATGGTTATTGATACTATGCAATAATAATTAATTGGTCAATGATATTATACAGATATTGATCGGGTTGCAATTTGATATATATATATATATATGTAAGATATTTGTTAATATATATGGATACAAATATATATAAATTAAAGTAATGTGCGTATATATATGTAATTGTCTCTCTCTCTCATTTTAGTATAAGTATATATATGTATATATATGTTTATTTGATTAATATATATATTATATTAATAATGTATTAATGTATAAATGTATTATTGTAATGCATGCATTTAATTAAGAATAATCAATGCAGTTCACCAACTTAACCATGACTTATGTTTGTATTGATTTCATTTTGATATTTTGGAGATGCAAGTTGGTTGATTGTGAAGTTGGTGGATGTTTATCAAAATGAGATTTGATAAACACAAAGCTTAAGGGTTAAACTTATATATATATATATATATATACACACATATAGAATAGGTTATGCTAAAAAAAAAATACTTCTTCTCTGTCTTTCATCTTCTCTGGTTTTGAAAAAAAATATAGTTCTGTTCGCTATTTTTTTTTAAAAACAAAGATTGTCTTCAACCACAAGCTACTTAGTGAAGCAAGCTTAGGAGTGCTTGGTTGTGAACCAATACAAAGACGGAAGAGAGAAGCAAGCTTGTGTTGTGAACTAGAGCTAGAACGAAAACTTGGTGAGCTTGTTGAAGCTCAAACCGGAGCTTGCAAATCTCAAACAAGCCAGAATCGACTTCATCACTCAAACTTGTGGATCACCTGAGGGAGCAAATTTGTTGCTGTCCCTGATTGCATAATCAGGTGAGACAACTCATCTCTGTTTTGGTTTTAAATTTTGAACAAAGCATGTTTTGAAAGCTGAAACATGCAAGTGTGCATGTCCAGATCAAGTTAGGAGTCTATTCCGTAGGTTTATGAAGATGGCCATGGCTCCGTTGATTTCGTGCGTCGCACTTCCGTTGCTCACGAAAACAGAGCATGTAAGCTCACTGTTCTGTTCAGTATGTCATATGCATAGAGCCCTTTAGCAGTTTCTGATAAACTGAGTCTATTTTGGGCAATATAATTATGTGTTGATTTGAATGAAGTTTCATATGTGTTTGTTTAATCTGTATGAAACAAGTTATAAAGTTTATGTTCTAAGGTTGTATGGTAATATGAAGTTGAGGGAGACAAGTTATTCTTGTCTTATATTAGTCAAATTTTAGAAATTTTGGGATGTGACAAAGTGAGTATCAGAGCATGGTCTAGAGATCTATGATCGCATGGTTAAGGTAGAGTCTTATATGCGGTATGTTCGAGGTACTTATATGCAAGGCACTACTTTGGTATCTAATCTACATGGATTATCTTCTAAAATTGTTTTTAGAATTATAAAATTTTTATAGATTAATCCTATTATTTTTTTTTATGAATTTAGCTAGTCATGCCACCTCGAAGATGCGTTAGTATCAGTAGGGCTCCTCAGGCTGACATCCTTAACCAAAGTTCTTCAAATATCTCAAGAACTTGTACCTAGGGGTTGAAGACATCCTCACAAAAGAATAATTGAGGATATAAGAGAGAGGGTAGCCAAAAGAGAAGTAAGCCTAACTAATGATTTTACTACAGTGGAGATATAATGTATGTAACAGACTATGGAAACAATAGTACAACTACTGAGACAATAGCAACAATAACCTCTAGTAGTCCTTATTTCAGCTCCTGCTCTAGTTTTAGTTCTGGCTTCATCAATTCAGAGATAAGAAATTATGGTGCACTGTAAAAGTTCAGAAAAATGCAACCTCTTACATTTTCTTTAACACTACAAGACTCTAACTCGACAGAATTCCTTGAGGAATCTAATAAAATTTATACCTCTTTAGGGTGCTCCTCAACAAGAACAATGCAGCTTCTGAGGTTTTAACTCCAAGATATTGCTCATAAATTGTATACCTCCTACTTGCGGAATAGGGGAGAATCAATACCACCTTTAAAGTAGCTAGAGTTCAATACTGCAATTTTGACTTGTTCCCTCCTTCAGCCTTAGAGATGCAAGGGCTAGTGAGTTTGAACAGCTAGTCTAGGGAGAACATATGTTAGTGGCTGAGTATGCACGTTTTACACTCCTCTTCTACTATACCCCTTACTTAGTAAGTACCGAGGAGATGAAGGCCAAGAGATTTGTAAATAGGCTTTGGGATTATCTATACCATTCTATCCTAAATTTAGAGACTACTTCTTACACGCAAGTTTTGGATAATGCTCATAGATTTGAGATGAGGGCCTGAGACAGGAAAGCAAAAAAGAATCTTGCAAGAAGCTAAGATCAGAAGAGCTAGGAAAGTCCCATTAGTTGGACCAAGGCAAATCTAGGAATGAACTTCCTACCAAAAGTACATTTGCTAGAGGAGGGCTTTCTAGGAATAGAGTTCCCGATAAATGATTTACTTAGGGTGTCAGTTCCTAAACAGTATCTTTTGCTTCAATGGCACAATCTTCTATACCTTCATGTCAACACTGTAGACACCCATATACTGGGTAGTGTTTGAGAAGCTCGGGTGCTTGTTATCATTGTAAGCATGCAAGCCATATTAAGCGGGATTGCCTTTTGAATCAATCACAACCAGTAGCTAGTCGACTTTCCCCTATTTTAGCACCCATGCCACCTTTAAGAGTTAGGGATTAGGAAGGTCAAGGATCCATGAGTAGAGGTCAACCATTAAAAAGTAAATGACAAGCTTTAGTTCCAAGAGGTCTAGCCAGAGTTTTTACCTTGACTCCTCAATATGCTCAAGCATTCAATGTCGTAGTTACAAGTATTCTTCATGCAGAATCGTGACATGCCAGAGTTCTGTTTGATCCTAGCGTGACTCATTCCTATATTTCACCATACTTTACATCACATTTAGGTAGGGTTATGGACACATTAGAGTCTTATATCATTGTATATACTCCTATTGGTAGCACTATAATAGTTTCTAAAATTATAAGAGTATGCACTATTGTTGTTGAGGGTCATGCTCATCATGCTAACTTGACTCTGCTTGAGATCATGGATTTTGATATAATCCTAGGCATAGACTTGTTGTCCAAGTATCATGGAGACAAAAGTGAAGTTCCCAACAATCTCATATTTGTTATGTCCATATTGAGTTTACTCAGAAATAAATGTATGGGATACCTCGCACATGTGTACGATTCTAAAAATGATAGTCAAAGTTTTGATTTAGTCTTTGTAGTTAAAGATTACCCTGATGTTTTCCCTGATGAATTACTCAGTTTACCTCCTGATAAACAGACAAAGCTCGGTATAAAAGTTATCCTAGAGACTCAGCCTATTTCAATTCCTCCATATTGAAAGTCTCCAACAAAGTTAAAAGAATAAAAATTTCAATTACCAGACCTATTTGATAAGGGTTTTATACGTTTGAGCATGTCTCCGTGGGGCATTCTTGTTTTGTTCGTTAAAAAGAAGGATGAGACTCTATGGCTGTGCATTGATTATAGACAGCTAAATAAAGTCACTATCAAGAACAAGTATTTGTTGCTGCATATAGATGATTTGTTTGATCAGTTGTAGGTAGCTTAGTGTTTTTCCAAAATAAACCATCGTTCGGGATATCATCAGCTTCGAATGAAAAGGGAAGATATTCCAAAGATAACCTTTTATACACATTATGACCACTATGAGTTATTAGTGATGTCCTTCAAACTTACAAATGCACCAACTACATTTATGAACTTCATGAATAGGGTGTTCAAACCTTTTTAGATCGGTTTGTCATTGTATTTATTAATGATATTTTAGTGTATTCCCGGAGCATTGAAGAACATGAAAAACATCTTCATTTGGTATTACAAGCTCTAAGGGAACATAAATTTTATGCTAAGTTTTCGAAGTGCGAATTCTGGTTATCTGAAAGTCACGTTCTTAGGCCATGTAATGTCTAAAGAAGGGATTAGTGTATATAGTAAGAAGATTGAAGCAATACAAAGTTGGCAGCACCCAACTAATGTGACTGAAATTAAAAGCTTCTTAAGTCTTACAGGATACTACAGACGATTTATTCATAATTTTTCCAGCATAACTACCCCTTTAAGTCGTCTAACACCAAAGAATGTGAAATTTATTTAGTCAAATGCATTTGAAGAGAGCTTTCAAAAGCTTAAAGAGCGTTTGACCATTGCTTCTATCTTAGCTTTGCCATCGGAATCGAGAGGATTTACAGTGTATTGTGATGCTTCTAGAATAGGCAAGGGGTATGTTTTAATGCAGCTCGATAAAGTAATAGCATAGCATCGATGTAATTAAAATGTTATGAGTAAATTACCCTACTCATGATTTAGAAATGGTGGCAGTTATATTTACACTTAAGATTTGAAGGCGCTATTTTTACGGTGAGACATTTGAGATATACACTAATCACAAGAACCTTAAGTATATCATTGATCAGAGAGATCTAAATTTAAGGCAAAGACATTGGGTCGAGCTTTTGAAGGACTATAATTGTATTATTCAATACCATCCTAGTAAGGAGAATGTGGTGGCGGATGCCTTGAGCAGAAAATTAATGGGCAGTTTATCATAGTTAATGGTATCTAGTCAATCCACGGTTTGGAGATTTCAAGAGTACTTCCAGGGTGGAGTGAATTTTATGATATTTAACTCAAGGGTTTTATTAGCACTGGTTCAGGTAAAATCTGTGCTGATTGATGAGATTAAAGCAGCTCAAACAATAGGTCTTTCTACGTTAAACCAGATAAACAAATTGAAGTAAGGAGAAATATGTTAGTTCCTTATATAGACGAAGAAGGCATCTTGAGAATGCATGGAAAAATAGTAATTCCTCCAAGGAAGGAACCAAAGACCCCAATTATGGAGTTAGCTCATACATCTTCCTATGTGATGCTTCTAGGAGCCACAAAGATGTATCAAGATCTAAAAGATTTGTATTGGTGGCAAGGTATGAAGAATGACATAGCTGAGTACGTGTCAAGATACTTGACATGTTAGCAAGTGAAGGTTGAACATCAAAGGCCTGTTAGGACACTTCAGAACTTAGACATTCCTGAGTGGAAAGAGGATAAGATAACCATAGACTTCGTGGTAGGGTTGCCTCGAACTTCGAAAGGTCACGATTCCATCCAAGTGATTGTGAATAGATTGACTAAATCTGCTCTTTTTCTACTATTAAAGACTACGTACTTGGCTTTTCAGTATACCAAGATTTATCTGCATGGTATCCCCATTTCTATTATCTCCGATCGAGGTACATAATTTACCTCTAAATTTTGGAGATCATTTCAAGAAGCATTGAGTACTCAACTATGGTTTAGTACGACGTTTCATCTTCAAACAGATGGTTAGTTTAAGCGAAGCATTCAGACCTTAAAGGATATGTTAAGAGTATCCACCTTAGCTTTTAAAGGTTATTGAAACCAAGATTTGTCTTTGATCGAATTTGCATATAACAACAGTTATCACTCTAGTATTTAGATGGCTCCATTTAAAGCTTTGTATAGGCGTAAATGTAGGTTTCCTATAGGTTGGTTTGAAATATGTGAACATAAACTTTTGGGTTCTGAGGTGGTCCAAGATTCAGTAAAAAAGATCAAGTTAATATAGATAGAATGCAAGCAGCTCAGAGTAGACAAAAGTCATTTGCTAATCATCAGCTCAGAGACCTTGAATTCTAAGAAGGCGATTATGTGTTTTTGAAGGTTTAATCATTTAAGGGAGTGATGAAATTTAGAAAGAAAGGCAAGTTAAATTCGCAATACATCAGACCATTCCAAATTCTTCAAAGAGTGGGGAATTATAAGTCAACTCTTCTGCTTAGCATAGACAAGATACACCCTATATTCCATGTATCTGTGCTTAGGAAGTATCTTCCAAATGAGTCTCATGTTTTAGACCTACAGTTAGTGGAAATTTATCAAAATCTGTCTTACCAAGAACAGCCTATAACAATTAAAGATAGAGAAGTTTGAAAATTTCGCTTGAAATGGATTCCCTTAATGAAAGCTTTCTGGCAGCATCATAAGAGTTAAGAAGCTAATTGGGAATCTAAGGATGCCATGAGACTTCAATTTCCTCACTTGTTCCAGTAAAAGTATGAATTTTAAACCATTAGTATATATCTAGATTCAGGGATGAATCTCTTATAAGGAGGGCAGAATGTAATATCCCGTGCTTCTAAAGGTATTATTGGAATCAAGTTAAAATTAGAATTAAGTAGGCTTAAGTTTACAAATAGATTTTGGGCCCAATGACTTATTTAGGCCTATGAATTATGTTTTAGGTCAAAGAATAGAAATTTGGCCCATGAACTATGCTTAGGCCCAAGTATGAAATCCAAGCCCATTTATTTTCTTTAAATCCAAACCATCCATTCTACATAAAATCTTAGCCCTCCATTTGTCTAATGTGTTGGTTTAATTTTGGCAATAAATTAGATTAAAAATTTTGGTTTATTTTGGCAAGTAAAGTGGAAGCAAGATGGCATAAAACTAGCCATTGGATTACAAGTTTTAATCTTGGCCATTGATTAATAAATGCATTACTAAATGATTAAAATATTTGTTTTCAATTTAAGAAAGACAAGAGGAAAACATGAGAAGAGGAAGAAGAGAAAAAGAAGGAAAGAAAGAAATGAAGAAATGAAGAAATGAAGAAACAAAGAAAGTGAACATAAAAAAAAAAAAGAATAGGTAAGTTTATCTATAGATTTTGGTTTATAAAATTGTGTTGATTTGTTTATTATGTTTTGAATTTAAAATTTTATGTTAAAGTTTAGTTAGGAAATTGGTTTATGTGTTGATATTGTGTATATTGAAAATGATGGATATGAAGATTAAATTGAGGATTTTAGTTTAGTTTGATCAATTGTGCATTTAATTACATTCCTAATACTTATTAATTACGATTTAAGCCTTATGGATGGTTCAATTGTGATTTGCGAATCATGTTTGCATTTAATTATGTTATACTCAAAATTGAGGTTTACTAGAATAATGTCTATTCATATAGACATAAGTTGAGTTCTAAAACTCCGAATGATGTATCGTAATAAGCTATAGAAACTAGACACATAAAGATATGACACATTAAGCTAGGTCTTTTATACCGTAGACATGTTCGCTTAATCTAAATTAAGTTTCATCAAATCATGAGTAATGTTAGTTATATAGGTCTAAATTTAGGATATATTCGAGCACGCTTAATATTTGTATAAATTAATTCGTAAATGTTATTATTTTGATTCCTTTAATGGTATTCAGTAATATCGCTTTATAAATACTCCGAGGGAGAGACAGTCTAGTCCCCCATTGATCAGACTTTGTTCAAATAGCGACCGCAAAGCTTGTGAGTGGAATACTTATACTTTATTATTTATTTATATTTTTCTTATGTAATGTTTATAATTATGTATATGATTTTGATATAAAATCCTTATTTATGATATATATATATATATATGAATGATTGCATGCGTGTGCATATGCATGTGCGTGTGCTTATGATTCAGAATTGATTCATGGATCCAAATATGATCGTCTCTCTACTAGGTCAAGTGCATAGCCCTAGATATAAACTGTCCATCAGTCCAGTCAAGTGCATAGCCCTGGACATGGACTAGACAAAGATGTTATGCGCAACATATTTATATAATGAACAAATAAATGATTATGTTTAGTTTTTACTTCCTTGAAGTATATGTATATGATTATTTCATTAATATTTTATTTCCACTCACTAAATCTTCCCAAGACTTACCCCTTCCCACACTTAAGTTTTGTAAGTTCTTTGTATGATCCGGATGTATAACAGTTTTTCTTGAGGGCAAGCCAGTGGATAGGATATCGACATTAGTCACTAGGGGCTTTAGGTTTACATATGCATTGTTGTGTTTGGTTCGGACATTATATACCTAGTTTGTGTTTTATAATCAATAAGTGTGTTTCTGTCCTTAAGGATGTTTGGTATATATGTATGTCATGGGCATAGAGCCCTTTAGCAATTTCTGACAAACTGAATCCAATTTGGGCAATATAATTATGTGTTGATTTGAATGAAGTTTCATATATGTTTCTTTAATCTGTATGTAACAAGTTATAAAATTTATGTCCTAAGGTTGTGTGCTAAAATGAGATTGAAGGAGACAAGTTATCATTGACTTCTGCCAGTCACATTTTAGGGATTCTAGGATGTGATAGCTTTGTTATTGTGGGTAATAAAATCTTTATCCTAGTAAGAATGTTTTATTAGTTGATAATTTAAAACATAATCTTCTTTGCATTAGTCAATTATGTGACAAAGGTTACAAAGTCATTTTTGAAACCACATGTTGTATTATTGAAAGCATGCTTGATGATGAAATAATTTTCGTTGGAATTAGAAATGGAAATGTGTACATTATTGATATTGATTATGCATTAAATGTTGATAATTGTTTTTTTGTTTTGCTTGAGAATAGCAAGTTATGGTATAAGAGACTAGGACATACAGGCATGGATTTAATTTTGAGAATCTTTAAAAAGGATCTTGTGAAAAGTCTTCCAAAAATTGATTTTGTGAAGGATAAAATATGTGATGCATGCCAATTTGGAAAACAAGTCAAAATATCTTTTAAAACTAAAATGTATATTTCCACTTCTAGACCTTTGGAACTTCTTCATGTGGACTTATTTAAACCTTCTAAAATTGCAAACCTAGGTGATAAACACTATGTATTTGTTATTGTGGATCATTTTTTAAAGATTTACATGGGTATTATTTTTGCTACAAAAGATGAGGCAATACATGTTTGTAAGAATCTCAAATCCAAAGAAGCTACCAGCAGGTGACGAAATCCCCCTGTCACCTTGAGCCTCTATCTCTGTCTATCTGAATATATGTATAATTCTTATAAACTCATTATAACAAAATAAACCATGCATGTATAGCAAAAGAGCGATATGCCCGACTATGAACATAAACATAATATATTAATGTTATACAATATTTGGCGCCACGCCATTTATACTAAAATACATGCCTAACTTTCACTATAACACTCTATGCATATTGGACCCATGTGTCTTAGTGACTACATTGCATATCCTTGCCTCCACATGTGTCACCTTTTTACTATAATATTCTTTTCTTTCTAACTAAGTATATAACCTGCAAAACTGTAAAGGTGCGGGGTGAGTCTTTAAAAACCAGTGAGTGGATAGATATAATGTAAGACAATATATTTCAAAGAAAATAATTTTTTTTTTATGTTGTATGTAAAATTCAATACAGAATTTAAAATCATAATTGTATTCACCATATACTGTAAATAAAATCAACTAAAGATTTAATATTCAAATTAAGCAAATGATAGATGGTAATAAAAGAATTTTCAGACTGAGCTATCGAAAATCCGAATTTAACACCATGCTTGGAATTATTGTGATGTGATAAAACTAGTTTAAAAAAAATGGTTAAAAATCCAAAAACTCTTTGACTCTGGTATTTTGGCTTGCGATGTGTTACAGTCAGCCAGAATATAATCTTTGGCTCCGTAGGGTAACCTCTAACCCGAAAGCAAACTTCTGGCCCAGTATGACATTCTCTGACCCTGTAGGGCAACCTCTGGCCTCGTAAGGCAAAAATCATTTTATAAATCAACACGTTTCAAAATCATGTTTTATAGAAAAATTCTTATAATAGCTTTGTAATCATAATGCAAATCAGTTTTGCAAAATCAATTCCCAAAACCATTTCCATATCATTTTTTAAGAAAACATAAACTTAGAACATACTCAATGAAATGTCCACAACTTTCCAGCATAAACCGATCATGCCTAAAAGGATCATAAATTCATGAATTCGTGAAATTGTCATTCAATCATAGATTAACGATTCAAATCAATATTTCTAACATTTATATTTCAAACATTTACTAAAATAATATTTAGAAAAGGCAAAATATCCCTTCACACTTATCTTAGTTCAATAATAATAAAATTATTACCTAGTCCGTAAAATAATAAATTTTATAAAATGGGTAAAGATTTACTCATTGGTTTACGCTCGTTTAACCCAAGTCATGATACCATTGACAGTTGGTTCGATTGGCGATCTACAAATACATTTTCTCTAGTTAAAACTCATAATATATGCACTTGCTATATGAGCAAATAAATATATTATATTCAATAATAATCCTAAATGAGAAATTGAAATGTCTCAAAACCCATGTTTGCTAATTTGGAAAATCACAATTTCTATCTCCGTTATTCTAAGCAATATCTATCCGTGACAAGGGTGACTTTGCACTTTTTCTGGAATAAATTGGTAATGAGTTTTAAATTGACTAGATTGATACCTATGAAGAAAGGTATCAATACAAGATAAAACAGAGAGTTGGAAAATAATTACATACTGAACTAGATCAATACCTTCAACAAAGGTATCGATACGTTGAAAAGAGAAGGATTGATACATTGTTGTGTAAAATCGCAAGTGTACGAATCGAACAAGTAATAGAGTAATGAGAAAATTATCGTCCCACGAGGATTGT
>JAXCLQ010039998.1:0-17461 GCA_035584115.1 Cedrela odorata | reverse complement strand
CAAACTAGTTGGTTTAGTCATTTCAATGCTGTGCGGCTGCAAAAAGGAGTGCTTAAATTATATATATATATATATATTATCTAGCTTATTAATTTCAAACAAACTTTTAGTAAGGATTTAAATGTGTGATTATTTTAATATAAATGACTAAACCCGGTTAGCAAATTCATTCCTTCTTGTCCACCTTTTGAGTTGAGCAAAAGTCATAAAAGGAAACTCAAGTACGAAAACCCAACTAATTTGTCGATAGATATGTAATATTGCTACGATTAGGGATATGATGAATAATTATTATCGTGTTTAGGCCCTGCAAAAAAGCTCCACTGAGAAGAAAAATATGTGTATCTGACAAAGGAAAAGTCGATCTAGCACCAAGAGACATAATTGGTAAGAAAAACCCAACTGAAAAAACTGCCACAACCACTAGATCCCATGGCTTTCGGTTAAGAATATGGGACCCTTTGAAAGCCAGAAAAAACCAGACGTAGACGCAGCAATATAAAGAAAGAAAAGAAAGCAAGAACGAAAGAAAGAAGGAAATGAAAATTACGGTCCACTTCCTTTTGTTTTCTTTTGAAACGACATGTCATATTGCCATGGCAATGATTCATCAGGACCCACAAAATATGCTGATAGTGGTTAGGCCACTCAAGTTCATGCCCACGCTCACCACCCCACTCAGAAAAAAAAAACCCTAATCTCTAAAACCCCACCACCACCATTACCATTACCGAGCACCAAGCAAGCACCATACCGATATCTGAATATCCTCTTCTTCTTTCTTTTCTATATTTTTATCGACTTTAATAATTTGCAGAGAGGATTTTTAAACTTACAGTGGAGGATAAATTAAAAGTGGAATGTTGTTATTGCATGTATGCTTTTATTTGAGCATCTAAGTCTAGCTAGTAGTGTACATTTTAATTATTATTATAATCTACCAAATTATATAAGGTGGTCCTTTCACACATGGCACACTTTAATTGATACCATGCATCTTTATATACAACTACTTTGGTTCACTCAATATTTATTTAAAATATTTTGTTGAAATTTCTTTTTTTAAAAAACAATTATATATAATGGAAAGCAAATAATGATATCCTTAAAGAATAAAAAATTTTAAGTGTGTAATAAAAGGCAATGATTGGTTATTAATAAAAGAATAAATTTTGATTATACATAAATAATAATGTATATATATTATTTATATAAGTTTAGATTAAGAGAAAATTTTAATTTCCTATCAATAGACAATATAATATATTTATAATAGGCAACATTATGTATTTATAATGCACAAAATAATTTTAACATATACAAAGCATGATTTATTGAATTAATACCAAAATTGACTGTATGTTTTAAGAAAATTAATCATTGAAACCGTATAAAGTGGGAGATTCAAAGACTTTATTCATGATTCCAATGCTTCAATATGCAAAAAAGTTAATTTTGTGGTTCTGTTTCTGAGTTCTCCTCTAATTAAACAAACACCTAGTTAAGGTGTCTGGCCTAAAGATCGAGAAGATTTCCCACCTTTGTGGTGTTTAATTCTATCTAGCAACTAAGGAAAAAAGAAGATATATAGATTGTGGTGTTTAATTCTACTTTATAGCCAACTTAAGTTTTAATGATAGCTCTAGTTCCCCCTCTGCCTATACATAATCTTCGTAGTCTCTCTTTTATATATATATATATATATATATATATATATATTTTAAACTTGCAAAAATCAAGGTTGATATACTTAAATTAACAAATTAGAACATTCTTTATTCTTAGAATACAATTGTTGCTATATTTTTTTTAATTAATTACATTATCATTTCCTTGGTAAGTTACGCAAAAATGACACATTGATTACTCTCATTATTGTCAATATCAAGATCCTAAACTACTACTCCACTTTGCTTTCAAAGTTTTGTTAGTGCCCATTGCACCAACTACCATAGTTCAAATTTGTATCGATTACCCAGCTCGCGCTTATATATATATATATATATATAAAAGTTATGATATAGTATTTTTAAGGGTATGGTATGTACTTGTACTTGATTTAACTCTTTTATTGTAATCTTTAATTCTTTTTTTTTATAATTTATAACTTTTTTTTAATTTATAATTTTTGACTTATAAAAAAACAATAAAAATTTAATTATTATAACGAAAAAGTTCGATATTATAATAAAAAATTTAAAAATTAAATATTACAATAAAAAAAAAGTTAGAGCGAAGAAAAAAATAAAGTAAAAAAAAAATTACAGTAGAACTGAATGTACGGTACCCTTACCCTTGTCATATTGGACTCAATAATCCACTTAAAAGAACAACTAATAAGCAAGCCAACTCGACAAAATAATTTGATTTGATTGCAAACTTTGTCGATAACAATTTGATTAGATTTGTTTGTGTGCACTTTAGTGATTGAGACATATGGATGAGTTTAAAAGTCGAAAAGTGATATGATTTCAATTTTTAACATTAAAATATCAAAATTTCACGTGCTTATTATTGCGATACATGAAGGAACCTTACCTTGCCCCACCCCCAAATGAACTTAATTCAGATTTTGTGGGTTCCAAGTAGGATCAATTTTTCGGTTCAATCACAACTTTGAAAATAAAATAAAATAAAGTGTATGGCATCTTAGATATTGATAAAGTTGCCTGCCAATGTAATGCAATTAAGTAATTAAAACATCCAAATTCTTTTTGTTTAGAAATTATCATCAACTATTTGCTTTTTCTGGTTGAGAATCACAATCACATCACAATCAAAATTTAAAATTTTCTTATTTATTCGCATAAAAGACTTCCATGATCAAAATCAATCTGAAAAAATAGTTTAATAATAAATAACAAATGATTTCACTCTTATTACTTTCAATTTTTATTCAATTAATATGATGAATCACGTTGGTTAGTACTAATTTTATGCGACTGAAGTATTTATGATTTTGCACACATAATTTAGTTTATACGCTTTTTTTAATCTCTTTTTAAATATTTTAAAAATAATATTCTAATCATTAATATGATTAAAAAAATCATATGATTTATTTTCTCATATTAAGAATATTTTCACGTAAAAGATCCCAAATGGCAAAAGAAAATAAATAGAAAGAAATGGGTTATCTCAAAGTTTTGTTATTCCATTCTCAACTTCAAGTTGAGTAAAGGGAACTTTCATTTGGCGGGTCTAGTATATATCTTAGCCGTCCCCTTTGCCTTTTTGATGCAAGTAGCTCATTTTCTGTGGTTGGTATGCTAAAATTCCATATCCAAATCTCAAAATTTAAAGGCAATTTAGACATTCTCTTTTATCTCATGCAATGTAAGATTGTTATCAATATTTATCAGCACAATCCGTGGATCGAATGGCAAGAGAATAAATCTACCAATTTTCTAGTTCAAACAGATATACATTGTTTATATGCCATAAATTCAATAAGGATAAAAATATAATTGTATATTATTATATTAAATAATAAAATTGATAGTTTATTTATAAAATTTGTTTATAATAAATGTTGACTACTTATAATATAAAAATTTTAAAATAACAATTAAAAAAATTAATTTAAATTTAATTTATAAAACCCTGTCATTTTTAAATGTTCTCAAATGTAGGATTATCAACACTAAGATATTCATAGATCAATTTAGATGGACATATAATATGTATGTTTCCTTGGAGAAGGAATGTAGTTGATCTTATAAGATAATAGTAAAGATGTTCAATTAGTTTAATATATGAATGCTTGTTAAAGAATAAGTACATCGATCCGATTCACTTGAAAATCCATATGGAGTATTATCTACATGTTTATAGGATTTATCTAAGTTACAATAGTATAACTGTTCCTTAAACTTGAAATTTTCATAGTACTTTGTATGTGGATCATATATGCTTTGACATTACACCTTTGTCGTCCATAATAAGATTAAACAATATAAAAAATACACGAAGGTTGTGAGGAATCAATAAAGAATTTGCCACTTTGGATAACATAGAGTCGATATCTCAAGAAATGCAATTTTGACATAAGTGATAATATAAGTTAATAGTCATAACGAGTCTTTAAAACTCTTTTTAAAACTGAGTTTAATAGAGTAGACATTTTTCATACTCTAGAATCTCTGGTGGAATATATATGAGGTGAAATGATTAAATCATACAATAATTATATACATAATATATTTTGCTAAAGTTAATATTCTTTCTCAATTAGTGATATGATATATATATATATATATACATAATATATTTTGCTAAAGTTAATATTCTTTCTCAATTGGTGATATGATGTATTACTAGATGTAACTTTTGAACTGTGAAAATTAGTTTATTAATTAAAAAATTAATTGAGGATAAATTAATTAGATTAATTTATTTAAACTTAAGAAGACTATAATCATATCCATTACCAACATAAGAAGAATCTAATGAGTTACATACTTTAAAGTATTGAGGAATTAAGAATAAGTTATGTAAAATTAAGTTTTAAGACTTAACTATTAAGTGCTTAAACATTTTGAGTAAATTCATAATTTCTAGAATTGTGAAAATTTAGGCTAATCTATAAATCTAGAAATTTTGAGGTTCTTTCATAATTTTCAAAGTATAGGTGTTATTTTGTAATTTCTAAAAGTATAAGGGTTGAAATGTAATTAAGTAAATTGTTTGGATTCAATTATAATTTCTAGATTTATGGGATCTTAATTTGATTAATAATAATAAATTTTATTTAATTAATTTGATTAATTAAGAAAATAATTAATTATTTAATTAAGGTAAATTGAAAATCTTATTTAGATACAATTAAATCCTATCCCTGTCTAAATACTTCTAATGTGATTGAGAGTAAATAACTAAATTAAATCTATAAATACCTCCTCCCTTGGATGAACCTTACAATTGGTTTTTAATAAAATTTTGATTTTTCTTTTAATTTGTTAAAAGGAAAATCTATTCTTTGGGATCTAAATTTCCAAAATTCTTAAACCTTAATTCTTATCTCTTTTCTTAATCTAACACTAAATAAAATACACTTACATAACTTTGGTACACTTACATAACTTTGGATTTAGCGAAATCTAAATTCCTTAATTCACTACTTTGTTTGGATACAATTGAAGGTCAAACAGTTAGATGGCTTTGAAGATTATGCGAGGAAATTATTATTTTAGCCAAATGGTGAAGATGGTGAAGATTTAAGGTAATGTCTTACTCCCTTAGTTTATATTATTGATATTATGAAGTATAATTAAATAACATGATTTTAGCATATGAATTAATATATTTGATCAATATGATTAATTAAAATTTTTTAAAATTTTGTTACATATGGTATGTTTAATTCCCAACAATATAATCATTATAATGGAATAGTATTGTATTATCTTTCATTATATATTGTATCACATTCAAATATCACTAATCTAAAAGTAATCATAACCTTAATTTTATTTAAAAACTAAAACATTTTACTTTGTATTTCAAGTATTATTCTTAGTGACATGACTCGTCCCGACCCCTTCTTTAAAGTCCGAGGTAAATACTACTAAATAATTGTACTTCGCTACTTTCATATACTTTTTCTTTTTTAATTTTTATTGCAAAAAAATTCATGAAACAAACATAAACGGCCTTAGGACTCCACCATTATCACACATCAAGACTTCGTGCCTCACCACAATATGTATACATAATTTATATTATACACACACACACACACACACACACATATATATATATATATATCTATTCCATATATACATATAGACATGATATGCTCAAAGGATGACCCATGTAATATGTGTTTAGTGATCTCAACCTAATTGCTAAAACTGTACATTGCATGAATCATGTGCTAGCTAGAGAAAAATAGGAAAATAATGAGTTTACCACTTAGTGAGTAAACATAATTTATAAGAAAATACTTTTTTTTCATAAATAATTATAATTTTTTTAAAATAATGCATAAAGCAAGTATCAATTACATATTGGAAATATTTCTCAATACAATTTAATTAAAATCACACTCGGCTAGTACTTAAGGAAAACATATAATACTTGGCAGAAACTCTTTTGCCCAAGAAGAAAAGTTGTATTATATTCAACAGCTTCGTATCATCGCCCGAGTTTCATAGTCATAATCATAATCATACCCTGCGATCTCGTATCCTCGTTAGGGTTTCAAAATCATAATCATTCCCCGCAACCTAGTGTTATGGCCAAGGTTTCATAATCATAAACATACCCTACGGCTTCACATTCTCGCCATGATCTCATATTCATAATTATGAGTCTCCAATTCATCCTCAATATAGTATCAAAATTATGAATATTCAAAGGAACTAAATCTACATTTATATCACAACCATTCACTCCGATCTATGTGGTCTATGCGTTCTGCATAGTCATGGGAAACACATGTGCTTACACACAAAGGCGACGTGGTTGACCTTTCTATCTAATACTACTAGCCTCTGTAGTATTAGGTTGTAGCACACTGTTAGACATATATATTCTCATATGTGATCTCATTGATTTAAAAGTCTGACTACTACCACTCTAAGAATGTTGTGTCCCTTCACCATGTACAGTATGACACTCTCTCCTAATATACCTACATTGTCTACAACGATAATAATATATTGTACATGTAAGACATTGCTCCTTATGGTGTCTTCTATACATCACACATAGAAAATGCTTACCTTTACTAACATTATTACTCTGTTGGCTACTCCTAGAATTTGGGTTGTAGAACTCTAACCGAAACTTTATCCACATCCTTTTGGAGACTTCGGATGTAGACTGAATTATTGTCTATTAGTATAATCTATTGATTTACCTTCCTTATTAAACACTCTACTACTATTAGGGCCACTAATTAACCAATTTTGACTTTTACCAAGTCTTGATAGTTCGATTCTAAAGATTATTACCAAACATCTCTCAACTCTCATAGTAGCTAAGACTAGGTTGCCAAACTATGTATACCCAGATCTAGTCACAAATACTCTATTAACATTACATAGACCCTCTTCGAATCATTTGCTTCTTTATATCTTATTCTGTACCACAGCGGAGTAAATCTTGACAATTCTATAAATTTATTATTGTACTTTTCAACTATTATTGACCTTTAGACCAACTTTGGAAATTCAACTCTCTTGGAGTCTTGATAAACATGTGGGAAATGTTTATCATTGAACTCTCTGCAAATGTTAGCCCAGGTGATAACTTATCTTATATATTAGTGTAATACAAATGTCCACCAATGTTATGCTCTACCTCGAAGCAAAAATGATGCAAAACTCACCTTCTGTTCATCTATACACCCTATTTCTTGAAATATCATTTCCAATGTAGTTAACTATGAGTTTACATCCATAAAATCACCAATGCCCTTAAAAAGTTATCGCACCCAAGTTATTAACACGTTCAATAATATTCTCTATTCTTACATTGGAATTTACTCAAGGCTTAAATACAAGTATATGTGGTACAAAATCAACTTCTTATTCTTCTATATGTTCCCTCTCTTCCTCCTTAATTGGAGATAAATTTAGATCTATAATAGGTCTCGTGCTAGGCCAACCACTCATACGCCTACTAATACTTTGATACCAAATCGACAGAACTCGCCCCGACCTCTCCTTAAAGTTTAGAGTGAATTCTATTAAATACACGTACTTCTCTGCTTTCATACACTTTTTTTTAAACATTTACATAAACAAAATTTCATGAAAATCATAAACGACCACAGACCTCCATCATTGTCACACATCGAGACTCTGTGTCTCATCACAATATGTATATATTATTTATATTACATATATACATATAAACATGACATGCTCAAAGGATGACCCATGCAATATGTGTTTATTAGTCCTAACCTTAAGTGCTGGCAAAAAATAGGAAAATAATGAGTTTATAACTCAGTAAGTGGACATAATTTATAAGAAAATATTTTTTTCATAAATAATTATGAATTTTCTTAAATAATGTATAAAGCAAGTATCAATCACATGTTGGAAACATTTTACAATACAATTTAATCAAAATCACACTAGATTAATACCCAGGGAAAACATATAATGCTTGGCGGAAACTTCTATACCTAAGAAGAAAAGTCATATTATACCTGACGGCCTCGTATCATTGCCCGAGTTCCATAGTCATAATTATAATCATACCCATGGTTTCGTATTCTCACTAGAGTCTCATAATCATAATCATACAATTTCTCAAATAATTTACATATCAAGAGTATGACATGAATATCTAAAAATATTATTTTCTATCAAATTCTCATGCACGTGAACAAACGTAATCATATGAAATTCAATTATAATATAATTTATTGTACTAAACATATATAATAGTTCAAAAATATTCACTCACAGCCCGTTGATTAATCCTGAGAAGTTTCAAGGTTTCTTTAATTTATCATCGCTGCACTGGCCCTTTTTAGATATGTTTTTAACTTCCGAAACACGTTTCCTGTAATTTTTTCTTTTGTACGCCTTCAAATTTTATTTTCTTTTCTTCCTCAATTTTCTTTCTTTTCATTTCTTTCTTTGCTCTCTATTATTTTGCTTCTAATTCAATTTCTCTGTCCAATTTCAATTTCAAAATCTAAGTGAACAAAGCAAGCATGCTTTATTTATATAAATATACATCAACCGACAATTTGGAAGCATGTTATCTAATTTCAATTTCAAAATCTAAGTGAATAAAGCAAGCATGCATTATTTATACAAATATACATCAATCGACAATTTTCATCCTTGCAATTAACACATGATTGATAGGTGTTACACTTGGTGTATGTTTATTTTTTTATCTGAAATATATATAGATCTTAATAAACTAGTGATTTGACATGCTATATACCATTGTAGATGATTAGATAAACTCTGCATATTAGAAAATGAATAAAACTTATAAGGATAGTTTTAAAATTAAAATTATATAATTTTATTCAAATATTTGCATTGAGCGTTAAAGTAAAATATTTTAACTTATTTTTAATTAAGATATAATTACCTAGTTTTCAATATTAAGTTAAAATTTCATCCTATTATAATCCAATATCTTGAAATTAGATTTCTAAATAAATTGGAACACTCAAAAGTATTATAGATATAATAAAATTAAATTTTAATTACGAAACGCATCTTTAATAATATTAGGAATATGTCTCGTAATTAAATTAACAAATTAAATTTTAATAAGATTATGATAGAAGTATCTTAATGAGATTAAAATATAAAGATTTTTAATGGGTTAAAAAAATCTATAATTTTAATTAGACTAAGTTACAACTTCATCTCAAAAATTCATGGAAATCATTTCTAACTTTAAGGATATTAAAATTGAAATTCTAATGAGATTAGAATTGCATGATTAGTAATTAAATTATACATAAGATGAAAGCCCAATCAATTAAATATTTAAGAATAATAAAATAATACAAAACATAAAACAAATATATCCAATAAGATTGAAAAAATTAAAGGGAAAATTTAAAAAACAATCACTTTTATAATTAATTTAACGAAACTAACCACCTAATAATTCATTTACAGAACAAACCAATGAACATATAATCAAACAAAAATATTCTTATAATCAAATAAACAAAAACTCCCATTTTCGAACATGACCATATGCTCAAAAGTGATTTTTTTTTTCCACTTTCGAGCACTGCCTAATGGAAAATAAAAATTTGTGATCAAAACTCTATTTTGATCACAAGTTGCATGTGATCAAGACTTTGTCTTGATCTAGCATAATAAAATTAAAATTTTCAATTGGACCCAATTTTAAAATATTTAATGGATTCTTATATTTTATAATTAATAAATAATGCCTAATTTTTTTCAATCATTCATGTTGGTCCCCAATTAAAGTGTGTTTGAAAACAAAGCTGTTGTAGCCCTAAATTTTTGTAATTAACAAATAATCATAAAAATAGTTTAATTTATTGTATACTGGTACCCAAACATACTAAACCCATGAGTATGAATATGCAAGACTTTAAAATATTTTATTATTATTCGTTAATTTCAAATGTTTAAGGTACATTCAAAATAAAAAAAAAATTTTATTTAATTTTTTTTGGTTTGTTTGGTAAACAAATTATGAAGGTGACTATTTTGGTAAATTAATTTATAAATATGGCTAGCTTAGAAAATTTTCCAAAATTAAATATTATGAATATTTTTATGTGATGAATTCAAAATACATATGATGTATTAAGAGACCTAATAAATTTAGAATTTAGTTGCTTATTTGATTGATACATGTCATAGATTAGTTCTGTCAAAAAGGCGATAATAAACTAAGAAGTTTGATTTTTAAATGGGATCTTTGTGACTCCACTCTCCTAGAAACCTAACTGATGCATTATTTGATTTAAAATATTTTATTCTAAAGTTTAAAATAAATTAAAACTAAAATTTCTCCAAATAATTTAAATTTATACAATTGTCTTTTAATATTATAATCAAAACCAAAGCTCTTTGTCATTCTTTAATTTATTGACTTTCGTCAAGATCAAGTTTAACATCGAATATGTCTAAGTTATAAATAATAGTTTGATTTAACCAAAATACTTGATGAGTTTACCCTCGTCATGTTCATTTATTTTAGAGGCAAATGTTAAGTTAAATAGAAGATATAATTGACAATAGTTGTTATAAAAAGAATAATCAACTTAACAAATCTAGGAGTTACATAAGATGTGATTGGTAGCAAGTATATATCTAATCAAAGTTAAATAGAGTGAATAACCTTTATTGTCATTTTATTTTAAGGAAGATAGGACTTTAGCCAGCGATATGTTTATTACTAAGAAGGTTGACAAAATTCAAATAAAATAACGGGAGTAACCATTAGATTAAAAGTCCAAATATCTCGTATTTATATTAATACAATAATTCTAATAAAAAATGATCTATTCTTCACATAATTTTCCAAAAAAACATGAATAACAATATATCTTTCCAAACATATTTGATGCTAATAATTTGTTTAGGCCTAATTTTGTGGTTTGATATCGCAACATAAGGATTATTTTTAGGCAAGAGAAGAATGTCCATATCATGGAACAAATTGTTCCACCAAAACCTATCGAAAATACAACATAAGGGCAATATGATACTTGTGTGGAGCATCATGATGATAACAAGCAGACAATATGTGTGATGTTAGGCTCAATATCAATAAAATTACAAAAGCAACATAAGTTTATTGATGCTAGTGCAACTATAATACATCTCAAGGAGTTGGTTAATGCATCTGCTCACAGTGAAAGATATGAGATATTTAAAACTCTTTTTCGATCCATTAGAAAAGATGACTCTTGAGTTAATGACCATATGCTGAAGAAGATTAGCTATATTGAAAAATTAGTTAATCTTGGTTTCGTCATGGACTATGACTTATTTACTAATCTTGTATTGTAATCACTATTAAAGTTTTATTCTCAGTTCATTATAAATTTTCATATGAATAAGATGGAAGCTACACTCCTTGAATTGCTTAATATGTTAAGGTTTATTGATAAAGACTTAAAACCACAAAAGAGTTCTGTGATATTTATAAGTGGCTATAAAAAAGTTTAAAAAAAGTTATGAGAAAAGTTTAAAGGGTAAGGCCCAAAAGGCCAATATTCATAAGCCCAATTGTGGTGTAACCAAGAAGAAATATAAGGGCATGTATTTCTTCTATGACAAGGACAAGCATTAAAAGACGAATTATTCAAAATACTTGAGGATGTGAAGAAGAAAAGGCAAGGGATTGCTTCTACCTCAGGTATATTTATGATTAAGATAATCTAAATGATAACAAATCTTCTAGTTGGATATTAGCTACCAATTGGTAATGATATGCAAGGCCTCAAGGATAATAGAGTACTTCAGACAGATGAAGTGAACTTGCAAGTGAAAATGAATCATGAATTACTACTTTAATCGTAGGAACTTATTTTTTGTCATTACAAAGTGAATTAATTTTGGAATTAGAAAATTAAATTTATGTTCCAGTACTTAGTATAAATGTTATCTTTGTATCTTGCTTGGATTATATATTTAGAAATTAAATAATATTAGCCTTAATATAAATAAACAAAATAGTTTAAAAGAGTCATATCTTTGGTATTGTAAACTTGGTCATATAAATGAAATAAAACTTACAAAATTCCGTAAAGAGAGTTACTTGAACTCATTTAATTATTAATCATATACAACTTGTGAATTCTGTTTAATTGGTAAAATGCTCAAATTGGCCTTTACTGGAAAGGGACTACGTGTAACCGAATTACTAGAGCTATTACATATCGATGTATGTGGCTCTATGTCGATTCAAGTAAATAGTGGTTACTTCTACATTATAACCCTTACTAATGATTATTTACGTTTTGTTTATGTCAGCTTGATTAAGTATAAGTCTAAATTATTTGAAAAGTTCAAAGAATTCAAAAATTAAGTAGAGAAACAAACAAGTAAAAGTATTAAAACATTGAAATCTGATCGAAGTAAAGAGTACTTAAAATATAAGTTTCAAGACTATCTTAAAGAACACGATATCATTTCACAATGAATTACTTTAAGGACGTCGTAACACAATAATGTTTTTGAAAGAAGAAATTGAATCTTGTTAGACATGGTACGATTAATAATGTCTAATATAGATCTTTCAACATTATTTAGAGGACTAGTACTAGAAACAACTACTTACATTTTAAATAGTATTTCATCCAAATCAACTAACAAAACATCATATGAAATATGACATTACAAACGACCCAATCTCAACTTTATAAAAGTTTGGAGTTATATGCTTATGTGAAGCAATTGCCTACTGAAAGGTTAGATGTAAGGTCAATTAAATTTAAATTTAAGGGGTATCTAAAAGAAACAATGTGATACTACTTCTACGATCTAAGAAACAATGATATCTAAATGAAAAATTATTTCATATAACACTATTTTTCTAAAGAAATAATTTCTTATAAGAAAAGATAATGAGAGTATATTAGAACATAGCAAAGTTCTAAAACCATAAAATGACATTGAATCACCTTCAGCATGTAAAAGATTAGAGGTGAAACAACCACAAGTTCAAAAACTTCGAAAGTCTAGTAAAATATACCATAAGCTATGGAGATATAAATCTCTAATGGAATGTAAACATGATGTATTAATTGTTAAGAATGATGATCATTCTAGTTATACATATCTGACATTGACTCTTCTAAATGACTTAAAGTCATGAAATCTAAAATGGACTCGATGCTTACAAACCAAATTTGGAAATTAGTAAATGTTTGGAAATTGTTTCCACTTGTCAAAAGTAACAACTGTCATATAGTTGTACGAAAAAATTCGTGGAGGATCGTAATTGAAAATTATGCAAATTTTAATTTTTGTAATAAATTTAAACAAAAATAACTATAAGGATATAGAAATTATATCCTACGTTATAAATCCGGAAAAGCTAACCATCTTCAGTTGCCTCCAAGCATATCCATACGTTAGTTTGTTGATGATATTTTCAGTCTATATATTTGGAGACTTGATTAAGATTGTAATATAGCTATTACAAGCTTAAAAAATTCTTGAACAATTTTTTACAACTAGAAAAATGTTTTTAACTATTAAGAAATAAGATAGTACAAGAGAAAATAATTTTTTTTTCTTCTTTTTCCTTTGAAAATGTCAAGGAAACTTTTTCTTCCCCTTTCTCAAAGTGGCCATATCTTCTTTTTATTCTCTTATTTTTTGTTTCATTTTTTTTATTTATACTTACACATGTATCAAAATAAATAAATGAAAGTAAGCTTAACAATTTTTCATTAGTGGATTACAAAATCCATGAAATTTAATTTATTCATTAAAGTTTTTGATTTTATCAAATTACTTAACAATTAAGTAATAATAAATATTAATAATAAAATAAAAAACTTAGGTGTCAAAATCCTTACCATTGATTTCCATTATTATAGATAAACATTAACAAGATTTTGACATTTGACCACTTTACATGATGTCATTTGTCAAATAAGTATTTAATTAAATATTTCAAAAATATTTAATTCATAAATATTAGGTGTCATAATCTACACTATTGATTTGCATCATAATAAATAAGCATGAGGAATGTTTTTTTGTCATTTGTCACAGTAATGATTCATTTGAATTTATCACTTGGCAACATCTTATGGTGCCACTTGTCAAACAAGTTGTTGAGTATATAGCTCAGGTTACTTAAAACCTAAAAGGTTGCAGGCCCAGAATGACCGTGTGGATAAATAAGTAACACTCTAAGACCCATTACCGTTCGAGAAGAGCTTTTTCGAATAGTAAGGAGAGTCTAGGCTCTTTCAGGAGTAAAAACATTTCAAAGGCAATTAGAAGGTCTCAGGCTACACCTTGTAAAGATCTCGGTCACAACTTATAAGGGTCTCAACTACAGTTCATGGGAGTCTTGGTCACAACTTATAAAAGTCTCAAGTTACAGCTCATGAGAGTCTCGATGACAGCTTATAAAGGTCTCGGCTATAGTTTATGGGAGTCTCGGTTACAACTTATAAGGGTCTCAGACATACAACACCTGAACTTATCTCAGACGAATAAATGAGTCTTAAACAAAGATTTTTGAAACCTTTCAACACTTACGTACTTATGAAGGATTTCTTTCTTTCCCATATGTTTTTCGGATTAAACGAGGATTCTTGTCAATTAAGACTTCTTACATAATAAAGATCCTAAAGATACGCTTTATGTAAAATGCACGTGATCCCTCAAAATTCGAAAGTCGATGCTTACCCAATGGAATCAACATGATCCTCGCGTGTTGAGATACTTGTTTCCAGATTCTATAGAATTCTACCATGATTAAAGAACACAAATACCTATAAAAAGAGACTAGGTACAACAAAGTACGACTACTAAAATTTTGGCCTAAAGAACTAAAACTTTCCTACACATCTTCTAAAGAAGTAAAACCCTGACTTAAGCATCAGAGGATTTTTCGCTGAACAACCGGCTTTTACCCCTAAGGTTTCGTTGTGATAGCAGAATAGAAAGCATCCAAGGAAGAGAAGATCGTTGCTGGTGCACAAGATCTACCAAAGTGATTTTTGCTATATCAACACAAGTCTTTATTTGATTTATAATAAATTTATTAAATATTAATAAATAAACTAATTTATTTTTAATATATAAATTAAATAATATATCAATCAGTCTCTCATATATTTATAAATTATATTTATAGTATTAATAAATTATCAGAATATTTTTCGAACTTACGGGTGCTAGCGCGTTATTGTCGAAAAATTTATTCTTTACATTTAAAGAATAAATTCACCTTCCAATCAACTTATCGGAGCAATTTAATTTTCATCAATATGAAACATCATTAATTAATTTAATAATATTTATTTATCTATTGTCAATTTATCAATTAATGTGTGTGACCTATTAGGTTCAACGTTAATTGGACATAAGTTAATACTGACCATTTCGCATCACGTGGTACAACTCATTGTAACTAAAGTTCTTAATGATCACGAGTGACCTCTAACAAGATATCATAATCTCAAGAACACAGAGAATATATTTTCGGATTAACTCATATAGTTGTACTTACGTGTAATATAGTCTCTCTACTATTTACTCTCGATCGAATACAGGTCATGGTATTGTTAAACCCCTAACTCGAGCATAGGATTATAAATTCAATCATATATGGGATTCGTGTATCCACAAAACTAATTTTTAAAAATCGTGTACTCTAACTAGAGATTTTATTCCCGTGTATAATAGTCATGCTTAGAATCAAGTTCAAATATCTAAGCCAGCAGATTCCATATTGATCATCACATGTCCTCATACAATAAGAAAACATTGCCATCAAACTTATTTCACAAAACTTGGTTAACCAGTGCAATATACATAAGTGAACTACATGTCTCAATGCAGAAGACAGCCGTGATATCTAAAGTCAAAACACTAGTGGTACACTAATACAGTTATGTGATGAATCATTGACTATGGATATTCACTTATGTGATTCGTTACGTTTGGTCACATTCAGTAAAACGTTTTCTAACGTATTACTTATGTTCATGCTCTTATGAAAAGAATTTGTCACCAAATTATTAGCATCCAATATTAATTATTGGCAGCATTTAAACATGTCAGTCATGTAATGTTATCGTCCCTAATGACATTACCTCGACTGGAAACATATTTAAATGTATTTAATCGGAGACTCTGTACTCATATCTACAACTCTTTGTAGATAAAGTCCTAAAACATAATATATCTTAGGACCCTGTTTTATAAATTTATATAATTGCAGTAATTACCACAAAACAGTGAATAATATTATATTGTTAATTATAAATAACTAATTATTCATTATTAATTGTTAATATGTATAAATTACATATAACCTGAACTCTATGAAATAATTAGTTTTAGGACATATCTCCAACAGTAGATACACCTAAATAAATCATTCTCATTGGGTGTAAATGGGTCTTTTAGAGAAAGATAGATATAGATGGTAAAGTCCAAACCTATAAGACTATATTGGTTGCAAAAAATTACAAATAAATTCAAGGAATTGATTATAATGAAACATTTTTACCAGTTGTCATATTAAAGTCAATTAGGATACTGCTTGCAATAGCAGCATATTATGATTATGAGATTTAACAAATGAAAGTCAAAACTACATTCTTAAATAGAAACCTTTCAGTGGATGTGTATATGATACAACTTGAAGATTTTTTTTCTAAAGAAAATATAAATAATGTATTCAAGGTACAACAATCCATTTATAGACTAAAGCAAACATCTTAAAGTTGAAATCTTTATTTGATGAGATAATCAAAGAGTTTAATTTTATCAAAAATGAAGATAAACCTTATGTGTATAAAAAGGTTAGTGGGAGTATAGTCGTATTCCTAATATTATATATTTATGATATATTAATAACAGAAAATAACATTCAATGCTTCAATCAATCAAGCTATGATTATCCAAGAAATTATCCATGAAGGATTTGGGAAAATCAATCTATATTATGGGAATTAAGATATATAGAGATATATCCAATAGGTTGCTTGCTCTCTTGCAATCCACGTACATAGATAATATTCTTAAAAGATTTAAAATAGAATATTTCAAAAGATATTACTTACCTATGAGACATGAAATCCATCTCTTTAAGGAAATGTGTCCTAAAACTCCTAAAGAGATTGAATGCATGAAACAAATCCCATATACTTTAACCATATGATTTGAACAGAACTGAAAAACGATTGTGCTATGTTTTTGAGTGCAGCGGAAGTGCGACTCACGAAATGGATTTCCGGGCCCACAACCGCTGCTGGGGAGCTTAGACTCCCTTAAGATCGATACGT
>JAXCLQ010039977.1:0-22382 GCA_035584115.1 Cedrela odorata | reverse complement strand
AGAAAAATGAACAATTGCACACTGAAATACACATGCATGCACGTATCGATCCTAAGGGAGTATATTCCGCAAATTGTGATGTTAATCTATGCATGCACCGAAAATCCATTTCATGCGTCGCACTTCTGCTGCACTCAAAAACAGAGCACGATCGTTTTCAGTTCTGTTCAATTTCTGGCTAGAGTACGTGTTTCCAGAAAGGTTTTTGACAATTTCATGACCAGCACTTGATTGAGAGTCAACAACAGAGGGACTTTAATACATGTATGTACGACTATATGGATTCATTAGTGTTTAGGGGTTGTGGCATCTTGCTAGAGGTTGCGCATGATCATTGGGAACTTTGGTTACAAAGAGTTGTACCGAAGAGATATGAAGGAGCTTGTGTCCACCCATGTCTAAGTCATAGTGAACCCAAGAGGTCACACACAAACTCGGTTACTTTATGATGATGGTTATTGTTATTATGCAATAATCATTAATTGGTTAATGATATCGTATAGAAATTGATCGAGTAGCAATTTGATTCTTTATTGTAAATAATATATTTCCCGACTCTGACGCGCTAACAACGTAAGCGTGGAAAATATTTCAGTTTAATTTTGAGATACCGTAAATATGATTTGCGGATATAATAATATTAATATATTAGTATTATATTTTAATATAATTAAAGTAATCATAAAATATAAATATTAATTATATTAATATAATAATAAATATCTAAAATGTATTATTGATATATATATTGTTAAAGTAATGATATATATATGTATATATGTATGTAAGATGTTTATTAACATATGTGTATATAAATATATATATATATATATATTAAAGTAATGTGTATATATATATTTAATTCTCTCTCTCTCTCTCTCTCTCTCTCTCATTTTAATATAACTATATATATATATGTTAATTTGATTAATGTATATATATCGTTATATTAATAATGTAGTAATATATTAATGTATTAATGTATATGTTTATTATTGTAATGCATGCATTTGATTAATAATAATTAATGCACACAGCCGACATTAACCATGACTCATGTTTTTCATTGAATTCGTTTTGATGATTTGGAAATGCAAGAGGGTTAACTAGCTTAGGTGGAGTCAGTGAATGTTTATCTAAATGGGATTTGATAAACACAAAGCTTAAGGGTTAAACTTATATATATATATACAGAATACGTAATGCCATTTTTTTATATCTTATCTGGTTTTGAAAAACAATAGTTTTGTTCTCTGTTTTTTTGAAAAACAAAGACTGCCTTCTTCTTCAAACATAAGCTGTTTGGTGAAGCAAGCTTAGGAGTGCTTAGTTGTGAACCAAAGCAAAGACAAAAGAGAGAAGCAAGCTTGGGTTGTGAATCGGAGCAAGAACAGAAGAGAGAAAAGAGAAAACCGTAGAGAGAGAAAGTTTGGTGAGCTTATTAATGTTCAAATCGAAGCTAAGAAATCCCAAACAAGCTGGAACCAGCTTCATAACTCTGATGTGTGGATCACCTGAAGAAGCAAGCTTGTTACTGTCCCGGACTGCAAAGCCAAAGGTGTGAGACATCTCGTCTTTGTGATTTAAATCTTGAACAAAGACATGCATATGTGCAAGTTCAAATCAGTTTTGAGCCTATTCCACAGGTTCATGAAGATGGCCATGGCTCCCTTGCAGTGGTTGCGCGCCCGAAATTTAATTTTATACGTTGCACTTTTGCTGCTCACAGAAACAGACCACGATGGCTCACTGTTCCGTTCACCTCAGACATAGAACAGTCAAATCTGAGTCATTTAAAGATTTTTGGATACACTACTTATGCACACTCAAGACAAGGCAAACTTAATCCCAGAGCCATAAAAGGTATTTTTGTAGAATATCTTGAAGGTGTAAAGGGATACAAGATATGATGTAATGATGGAAGGAATAGTAGGTGCATATATAGCAGAGATCTTTTTTTTTTTTAAAGAAGAAGAAATGTTAAATAAGGACAATTTATTTGGATTAGAAACAACAAATCAAGTTGAAGGCGAAACCTCTACGAATACAGAAAATTGTGCTCCATTTCACATGCGCGGTGACCGTCATAGAGGAAGCCATGACAGTCTCACAGACATATAGAAAGGCTCCCTACTGGATCTGGACATGTACACATGTATATTTTGAGATTTAAAATAATTTTAAACATAAATGCAAAGTTGAGAAGTCGTACTTCTTGATTTGCAATCTGGAACAACTAGCCAATCTCTTCGCTTGCCTCCAGGTATATCTACACGTCTAGTCAGCGACGATGGTTTCAGCTTCATTTGAAGTTTCCTTGTTGTGGGTGTTAGCTTCACCAATCTAATCCAAAGCTTTCTTTCTCTAACCTCTTTCTTCTTTTATTAGTTTTTGGTTCACAACCAAGCACCCACCATGACCTTTTCTTAGAAATTATTCCTTTAAAATTTTAGAGAGAATGAAGAAGAAGAAGAAGCTCTCAGTTCTTTCTTGCATGAGAAGGCAATGTGAGTTATAAGAGCATTAAATGCTTTAACACTTAACACTTGAGTGTTTTTCCTGCAAAGCTGTCATTTTCCACTGGCCCTTTTCATTTCATTAAATGAACAAAAAGTAATCCATTTGCCCACTTTCTTTTTAATTTATCAAAATAAATAAAGGCAAGTGTCGTGTGTGTATTGGTTGAGAGAGAGTGAGTATAATATGCATATATCTATATATTTATATATATATATATTAAAGTAATATATAAATATATATATATATTTAATCATTACTATATATATATATATTATTAAAGTAATAATATATGTATGAGATATTTGTATGTATGTGTATATATATATATATATAATACAATATTATAATTTTTACTTATAAGATATTTTTATTATATTATTACTTTAATCAATATTAAAGCATTATATCATTATATACCAATATAATATCTGTTAATCATATTTACGTTATCTCATAATTCATTGAAATATTTTTCACGTATACAGGTGCTAGCATGTCCTTACCGGGAAATTTATTTGTTTATAATAAAAAATCAAATTGCTAGCCGATCAAAGTATCGGAATAGCATCATTAACTAATTAATGATTATTGTATAATAGCAAATGTTGTCATCATCAAGTAACCAATTAATATGTGTAACCCCTTTGGTTCATCATGAGCTGGACATCGGTAGACATGAATTTTTTCGTATCACTTTGGTACAACTCTTTATATCCAAAATTCTTAATTATCATGAGTGACCTCTAACAAGATGTCATGACCCCAAACACAGATGAATGAATATACCAGATATACCCATATAACCATACATGCATGTAGTAAAGTCCCTCTACTGTCGACTCCCGATCGAGTGCGAGTCATGGTATCGTCAAACCCCTAACTCAATCATAGGATTCATATATCCGTGAAACACCTTTTCGGATATACATTCTTTGGCCAAAGACTTTATTCCCGCATATAACAGTTTCACCTAAGATCTCAAGCTCCAATATCTTAGCCAACAAATTCAATCTTGGTTATCACCTGTCCTCATACACTTAAACACAATGCTAGTAAGCTTCTTTCACCAAGTATGGCTAGCCCAATGCAATATATACAAGTGAATGATATGTCTCAATGCAAAAGGCAGTCATGACACCTCAAGTCAAAGGATTAGTGGTACACTAATACGGCTGTGTGACGTATCATTAACCGTGGATAATCACCTATGTGATTTGTCATATTTAGTCACATTCTCCAATGTATTACCCATGTTTATGATCTTTTGATATGAGACTCATCACCTTACTATTAGCATCCAATACTAATCCTTGGCAGTATCAAACATACTAGTCATGCAATGTCATAATCTCATATGACATCACCAAACGGGAACTGATTTGAATGTATTCAAATCAAAACTCTGTACTCATATCTACAACTCTTTGTAGATAGGTCCTGACATCATAATACATCACGAGATCTCATTCTGCATTTAGTAACTGTATATGCAAAATGATATAAAAAAATCATTTTATTAATCGTAAACAAATTTACAATTAATTATAGAATTATATATACATAAGGATGATATCCCTCAATCATATGACACGATTGGTTCCCAAACATACCTCTAACATAAGTATCTAAAGAAATAAATCCATAATTAGAGGTGGAGTTTAAGGAAAGCACAGAACAGAATCAAAAGCAAAATCATAAAGAAATAACTGATGAACCGAGACCAAGTATTCAAAGTTAAGAGATAACAAGAGACAGTACTAAAAGAAACGTCCAGCCTCTTACTAGATATGGATATGTAGATCTTATTACATATGCATTGTTTAATGCAAATAAACATATAGGATCCGAACCAAATACATTCTCTGAAGTTAAGAAAAGTACTAAATCACAAAGTTGGCATCAAGCCATAGAAGAATAAATGAACTCATTGTAAAGAGATCAAATTTGGTAATTGGTAACAAAATGATGCAAGTTGATAAGCAAAAGAAAAGAAGATATAGCTGAGAATAGAGCCATAAGGTTCAAAGTGAGATTGGTGGCAAAGGGCATTTCTCAAAAGGAAAGATTAGACTTCAATAAAGTGTTTGCACCTATGGTGAGGCATGTTTCCATAAGAATCCTATTGGTTATAGTTATAGTGTTTGATAGTGAACTAGTGCAAATGAATGTAAGGACAATTTTTCTTCATAGAAATTTGGATGAAGAAATATACATGTAAAATCTCAAAGGTTACATTCAAACAAGTGATGAAGATAAAGTTTGCGTATTAAGAAAATCCTTGTATAGAATCAAGCAATCACCAAGGCAATGGAATCTCATATTTTATATGTTTATGCTCCGTAAATGATACATTAGAAGTCAATATAATAATTGTGTTTACTTTAAAAGACAAAACTTAAATAAGAAGGTGTATCTTCTTGTACATGTAGATAATATCCTTATTGCAACAAAAAGCATGAGTAGGGTTTATAAACTTAAACAATAACTGAAATCATAATTTGAGATGAAGGATATCGGGAGAGAAAAGAAAATCTTAGGCATTCAAATCATCAAAAATAGAAATGAAAGGTTATTATTGGAATTATCTCAAGAGAAATATCTATAAAGAGTTCTTCACAAATTCAAAATGTCAGATGCAAAACTTGTGAGGTTACCTTTTGTAGCACACTTTACTTTATCAATAGGTCAGTGTCCTAAGACAGATGAGGAGATGAGCATGATGATAAAGGTGTCATATGCTAGTGTAGTGGGATGTATACAATGGTTTGTACAATACCAAATTTAGCTTACTCTTTAAGCATAGTAAGCAGATTCATGGCCAATCCAGCTAATCCTCACTGGAAAGCACTCAAGTGAATACTGAGATTTATAAGAGGAAGTCTTAGCTGCAGATTAATCTATAGAATAAATAATTGAAACATGGCAGCTGTAACATGGTTGTAAATTCAGACTATTCAGGTAATCTAGACAAAAGAGTATCATTAACAGGTTTTGTTTTCTCTCTTAACAATTGTACTGTAAGTTGGAAATAAGCCAATAGATTTGCATTGTGACACAAAATGCAATTCAATTATCCAAACATCAAGTGTTTCACGAAAGAACTAACATATTGATGTTAGGCTACATTACTAGAGAGACATGATTTTAGGTGAGACAGTGATAATGAAGAAGATTTACACATCAAAAAATCCAATAGATATCATGACAAAGTCAGTTCCAATTAAGAAATTCAATTATTACTTTAAGTTGTTAAACTAGAAAAGCAAGTGAATTCTTGTTCTGGAATAGCTTGAAGATTTAAAAGCTTGTTTATAAAGAAGCTGTGCAGATTAAATGAGAGGAAGGAAGATCAAGAATTAACTTTTGAATTTTGAATCAAGGTGGAGATTTTTGAATTTGATTAAAATTCAAAAGTTAGTTTAAGAGAAACGAAGTTGAGCTAGAAGTAGTTAAGAGTATGCTAACTATTAGAGATATGCTCTAGAGCCAAACATGTCATATAGTTCAAGGATATCATTCTTAATATATATATTTTTGAAATTAATTGTAAATTAGTTTACGATTAATAAAATGACTTTTATATCATTTTGCATATTCAGTTACTAATTTAAATTCTATATATAATGCAAAATGAGATCCCATGATGTATTATGATGTAAAGACTCTATCTACAAAGAGTTATAGATATAAGTACAGAGTCTCTAATTTAATTATATATGAATCAATTCCTTGTTGAGGTAATGCCATATGGAAATATAACATTGCATGACTGGTATGTTTAATGCTGCTAAGGATTACTAATAAATATTAATAGTTGAGTAACAAGTCTCATGTCACAAAAGCATAACATGGGTAATACGTTGGTGAACATGTTACTGAACGTGACCAAATAAGACAAATCACATAGGTGATTAATCCATAGCCAATGATACATCATATAGCCGTACTAATATACCACTAGTCTTTTGACCTGAAGTGTCACGACTGCCCTCTGCATTGAGGCATGTCATTCACTTATGTATAGAGCATTGGTTTAGCCACGCCTGGTGAAAGAAGCTTATTGGTAATGTGTTTTAGTATATGAGGACAGGTAATAACCAAAATAGAATTTGCTGGCTTAGATATTGGAGCTTGAAATCTTAGGTGGAACTGTTATACGCGAGAATCAAGTTTTTTACCAAAGCATGTGTGTCCGAAAATGTGTTTTGCGGATATAAGAAACATGTATATGATTAAGGATTTTATCCTAAGATTGGGTTAAGTGTTTAACAATACCATGACCCACACTTAATTAGGAGTCGATGGTAAAGAGACTTTACTACATGCACGTATGATTATATGGATTTATTCGGTATATTTATTTATCTGGGTCTGAGATTTATGACATCTTGCTAGAGGTCACTCATAATCATTGGAAACTTTGATTACAAGGAGTTGTACTGAAGATATACAAAAGAGTTAGTATCTATCCATGTCCTGCTCATAATGAACCTAGAGGGTCACACACATTAGTCGGTTACTTGATGATGATGGTAATTGTTATTATATAATAATCATTAATTTAGTTAATGATATTATTTCGATACTTTGATCGAATAGTAATTTAATCTTTTATTGTAAAGACTAAATTTTCCAGCTAGGATACTCGTATGCATGGGAAATATTTCGGTAATTTATAGGATAACGTAAATATGATTTATGAATATATATGATATTAAAAAAGATATAAGATATAAGATATATAGATATTAATGAATGAATAAGTTTATTTATTATTGATTATATAAATGTTATTTAATCAAATGGTTTCTTGGTTGACAAGTGGCATCATGTAATGTTGCCAAGTGTCAAGCCTTTGGTTAAATCTTGTCCATTTATTTTGAATCAATAGTTGAAATTTAATACTTTAATATTGATTAAAGAAATTATTAAAAAGGAAATATATTTTTCATATATTAATATAATATTAAATATTTAAAGTAAAGATTACATATTTATATTATTAAAGTAATGTATAAATATCTAAATAATCATTACATATTTATATTATTAAAGTAATGATATAAATATCTAAGCAATGATTATATTTATATTATTATTAAAGTAATGATATTTATATATGTATCAACATCTCTCTTTAATGTATTAATATGATTAATATATTATAATGTTACACTAATGTAATTAATGGTTATTGGATGATTTTGGAATCCATCTATCATTGTTTGACACTTGGCATATTTTTATTCATTTGATGAATAAAAGACATGTGTGTGTGATACATAATGGTATATTTGAAATCAATTGGGTTTGATTCAATTTGGAATTAAAAAGAAGAGAAGATTTAAGTGCTAAGTAATTTTGACTTGGGCTTATTCCTCTTCTTCCACCTCTCGAGAGCATAAATATTAACTGAGCTTGTTTTTTATTTTTGTTTTGAACAAAGCCTAAGGAATAAAGATAGAGAGAGAGAGAGAGAGAGAGAGAGATCATAAAAATAGGAAGAAAAGAAAGGGATTGAACTTGTTTCATTTCTCTTCTTTTCCTATTGAACAAGTTTGGGTTTTCTAAGAGTAGAAAAAAATTTGTGTTAGCTTGTTGAAGCCAATACCCTAAGCTTAAAAATCTCATCACAAAATTGGAATCGTATTTACCAGCCCGACATGTGAATACGCTTGGAGGCAAGTGAGGAGTTGAAGTTGTTTTTCTGAAAACTGATTTGAAAAAGTATGACTTCTAAACTTTATAGTTTATGTTTAAAATGTTCAAATTTTAAAATATGTGTATATACATGTCTATGGTCCTTTGGGAGCTTTCGCATGGTCCATGTGACGGCAGTAGCTTCTTCGATAAATGTGCAAGAATGGTTCTCGTGCACTTGTTCCATCATTAATGTCAAGTTTGTTATGTTGTTTAGATTAGTTAAATGTGATGATATCATATTATAAATTAAAATACGAAATTGATGATATCATAATATGTAATCGTATGTTTTCGATGATGACTAATCTCATTATAATGTTAAGTAAAATAATGATGATAAAACAAATTTAAGCATGTTAAGAATTAAGAAAAACTATTTGTAATTGTGCTTATGATTTAGCTAAACAAAAACTGTGAAAATTATATCTTTAGCTTCACAGGATCAATACCTTAGTAAATCAAATCAATACATTTATAAAAGATCGACATCTGAAGGCAAAAGAAATCAATATCCTGCAAAGCAGTAGCTTCAAATCGAATAACTAAGCAAAATAGATCGACACCCAAACTTAGAAGATCGATACATTCAGAGAATATAAATACTCAAAATTTAAAGTATCGATACATTTCAATTCCAGAGAGTTGCAAAGTAATTACGAAGTAAACAAGATCGATACCTGAGTTCAAAGAGACCAATATATGGTAATTCCAGAGAGCTGCAAAGTAATTACGGAGCAAACCAGATCGATACCTGAGCTCAAAGAAATCAATACAGGATAATTTCAAAAAGTTACAAAGTAATTATAGAGTAAACCAGATCGATACCTGAGTTCAAAGAGATCGATATATGGTAATTCCAAAGAGTTGAAAAATAATTACAGAGCAAACCAGATCAATACTAAGATAGAGAAGATCGATACACTTCAATTCCAGAGAGTTGAAAATTACTTACGAAGTGAACCAAATCGATACATAAAGGTAAACAAATCCATACTCAGGACTTAAATTCAACTTTCGCACAAACGGATCGATACATTACAAAAGGAATTGATACTTCTTGCAAATTTAAAGTTCAATGGTAACTTCTACAGCATTTATGGCAGAAATTAAATGCACCAAATCAAATCGTTGGACACGAGGGTCTTCACAAAGAGAATTAACATAAATAAAAGACAAAAAGACAAAGGGAAGATACAAAGCTTATTGTGAACAAATTGCAAAACATTCTAAATGTAAATAGTGTATTTCTCTCGCTATTGTAAAATTTTCATTTCTTCTTGTGAGAGAAATTTTCTTTGTACAAACAAATTAATAAATTTGCTCTATTGTGAGAACTCAAAAATAGAATTATATTTTTAAAATTGTATTGGGTTCATCTTCTCCCGGAGTTAAAGAATTTTGTATTGGGTTACTTTTCACTTAAGAGAAAGTAAGTATACGGTTTCCCTTCACCTCAGAAGAAGTTGTAGTGAGTTTCACTTGACCTAAAGAAACAAGGAGATAGTTAAATTTCGGTGGTGATCCATAACCAAGAGAATAGATATAGGCCTAGCATTACCAAACCACTATAAACTCTGTGTTTGTTTCTCTCTCTAATGTTTTATTTATTGTACTGCATTGCATTCATTTTAAGATTTTTAATTTTCTAAAATCTCAATTCACCCCCTTTTGGGTGTAGTTAACTGGGCCAACAAGTGGTATCAAAGCTTAACTCAATTAAATAGGATTTACAATGTTGAGGAGTAGATCAAATGGCATTTAGTAGCAACCAAACATAAATAATTGAGGACAATCTATGAACAAGCCACCATTCTTTAATGGGACCGATTATGCGTATTGGAAAAAAAATGATGCAAATCTTCTAGAAAACTTTAGATTTTGAAATCCAAAACATTATAAAAGATGGGTACTTTTCACCCATAACAGAGGATGTATTAACTAGAGAAAGAAAATTAAAGCTAAAGATAGAATGAACACCTGAAGAGAGAAATAGATTCATTCTAAATAGTAAAGCCATGAACATACTTTATTGTGCCTTAGATAGAGCTGAATTTAATAGAATTTCAAGATGTGAAACTACTAAGTTCATTTGGGACATGCTTGAGGTCACACATGAAAACATTAGTAGAGTTAAAGATTCAAAAATCAGCTTGTTAGTTCACGACTATGAATTGTTTAAATGAAACCGCATGAAAGCATTAAGAATATGTTTACTAGTTCACTAACATTACTAATAAGCTTAAGGCTCTTAGTAGATCTTATTCCAATGCAGATATTGTCACCAAAATCTTAAGGAGTCTACCTAGAAGCTGGGAATCCAAGGTGATAACAATTAGAGAAGCAAAAATATTAAAGACATTGCCACTTGAGGAGCTTCTCGGATCACTCATGACTTACGAGTTGGAAGGCAGACAAAATGATGATAAGGATAGAGAAAAGGGAAAGAAAAATATCGCCTTAAAGATAACTAAAAAGGAAGAAGAAGACGATAAAAGCGAAGAAGAATTTGAGGAGGATGAATTTCTTCTCATGGCCAAGAAACTAAAAATGTACTTCAACAAAGTTAGGCCTAAGGGAAGAAATTGGAGAAGAAGAGACCTCTCAAGAAATGAAAAGTTGAAGAGAAAAACTGAAAAAGAGAAGGAAAATGAAAAGGAACAAGAAATCATTTATTGTGAGTACAAGAAATCGGGGCATACAAAACCCGAATGTCCATTAAGGAATGATAAGAAGGACAAAAAAAAGAAGAAGGCGATGAAAGTAACATGGGATGACTCATCAAGTAAAGAGAGCACCTCATCATCAGAAAATGAGTAAGCCATCTTTTGCCTCATAGGAAAACAAGAGGATAAGGTAATTTCCCTTGACCAAAATTCTTCATACTATGACACATGCATAAGTAGTAATAATGATGACTTGCTAGAAGATGATTTGGGTGCATTATATGAAGAACTTAGGGATGATTTTCAGGAATTGTACGTTAAACATAAAGAGATGAAGAAAAAAAATTCCTTAATGCTTAAAGAAATTGATTCATTAAAATTAAGAGTTAAAAAACTTGATCTTAAAAATGAATCTAGCATGTCTAAGGAGTATGATACATTAAAAATCGAAAATAAAATATTAAAGGATAAAATAATTTCTCTTAAAGGAGTGTTAGCAAAATTTATACAAGGGAAAGAATCCTTAGATAAACTTTTATGTAGTCAAAGACTAATATTTGTTAAAGTTAGACTTGGCTATAAACAAGAAACTAAACAAAAGGTTTATGCAAACTATTTTGTGAAATCCTCTCAACAAACAACTTTATCTATTACATGTCATTATTGTAATAAGAAATTGTATCACATTAACACATGTCGATATAAGAAAAATGCATACAATGGAACTAAAATGATGTGGGTACCTAAGGGTACAAAACTTAAAGAGATTATGCATGCTAAAATGGCCAAGACTTTCAAGGGTAAAACTAATATTTATGAACCCAAAGTTACTTGGGCACCAAAATAAACTTTTCTTTTGTGTAAGTACCTCATATGAAGAGCAACAAGTATAAGAAAAAATGATTTCTAGATAGCGGTTGCTCAAGACACATGATGGAAAATAAAGGGCTATTTCTCCATCTAAAGAAAGAGGAACAAAAAGATATAATCTTTGGACACAATAACAGAGGCAAGGTGAGAGGTATTGGTACCATTGGTATTAATTCAATTTCAATTAAAGATATTCTGTATGTTGAAGGTCTAAAGTATAACTTACTTAAAATTAGTCAATTGTGTGATTATAAATATAAAGTTATTTTTTAAAAAAATGGTTGTGAAGTGTTATATGAGCATGCAAGTAAATTATTCTATGCACCTAGAAATAATGATGTGTACATTATAGAGCTAGAAAACTTAGATGAAGTGAATAATATTTGTTTGCAAGTTCTTTATGATGATTCTTAGAAGTAACATAGAAGATTAGGACATTGTAGTATAGATCTCTCGCGAAAACTAGCTAAACAAAGCTTATTAGAAGATCTACCTAACCTAAACTTCATAAAAAACAAAATATGTGGTCCTTGCCAACTAAGAAAACAAGTCAAAACATCTTTCAAATTCAAAAACTTAATTTCTACAACAAGACCATTAGAACTTTTACATATGAATCTTTTTGGACCAAATAGGGTTGCTTCCTTATGAGGAAAACATTATGCATATGTAATCCTAAATGATTACTCTAGATTCACTTGGGTATTCTTCTTAGATAGTAAAAGCAACACATTTGAAATATTTGAAAAATACTCAAAATGAAATTGTGTACAAAATTGTGAAAATTAAGAGTAATCAAGGTGGGGAGTTTATGAACAAAGACTTTGAAAATCTTTGTAATGAGAATAGTTATTCTCGCAATTTTTTTGCACCTAGAACCCTACAACAAAATGGAGTTGCCAAAAGAAAGAATAGAGCCTTACAAGAAATAGGTAGAACAATACTAAGTAAATATAACCTACTTGAATACTTTTAGGTTGAGGCTATAAACATCGCATGTCACATAACAAATAAAGTTCTAATTAGAAAAATATTGAACAAAAATCCACAAGAGCTAAACTTTCAAAGAAAACTCAGGATTAAATATTTTAGGGTATTTGGATGTAATTATTATATTCTTAATGCTAAAGACAATCTTGGAAATTTTCAGTCCAAATTCGATCTAGGAATATTTTTAGGATACTCTTCCAAAAGCAAAGCCTATAAAGTTTTCAATAGAAGAACTCAAGTCGTTGAAGAAAATGTACATGTCACATCTGATGAATTTGATCCCAACTTGGCTAAATTAATTACAAAAGAAAAAGAAAAGAAATTGGAAATAAGTGAAAATTTGAAAAACTTGAACTTAAATGACAAATCTATAGAAAATGAAAAAGAAATTGTAGAAGAAGAGGAAAATCCTAAAGAATTTCCCAAAGCATAGAGATGTGCATCTAACCATCCAAAAGAGTTAATAATAGAAAATCCCTCACAAAGGGTCAAAACTAGAAGAAAGGCAAGAGAGATGGATGAAAATTTAGAAGAAATTCAAAATTTAGCTTTTATCTCTCAAATCGAACCAAAACAAGTTGAAGAAGCCCTAGAAGATGAAAATTGGTTAGTGGCCATATAAGATAATTTAAATCAATTTCAAAAAAAATGAAGTTTGGACATTAGTACTTAGACCTAATGATTATCCAACTATAGGTACAAAAGGGGTGTTTAAAAACAAACTCAATGACAATGGGAATATCACTCGAAATAAGGCTAGACTAGTGGCACAATAATATAGTCAAGAATAATGAATTGATTATGATGAAAAATATGCTCGCATAACTAGGTTAGAAGCCATTAGTGTGCTCTTAGTCTTTGCATGTTATAAAACTTTAAAGTCTATCAAATGGATGTCAAAAGAGCATTTTTTAATGGCGTTATAAACAAAAAGTTTATGTAGAACAACCTCCTGGATTTGAAAACCATAAATTTCCAAATCATGTTTACAAACTCATTAAAACACTCTATGGTTTAAAACAAGCACCTAGAGTTTGATACGAAAGATTTAGTGAATTTTTGCTAAAACATAACTTTGTGAAGGGGAGTTTTAATACTACGCTTTTTATTAAGACCAAAGATGGTGACATTTTATTAGTTCAAATTTATATTGATGATATCATTTTTAAAAGCACAAATAAGTCCTTGTGTATTGAATTTTCAAATCTTATGAAAGACGAATTTGAAATTTGTATGATGAGAGAACTAAATTTTTTTTTTTTAGGACTTCAAATTAAACAAACAAATGATAGAATTTATATCTCTCAATAAAAATACATCAAAGAATTGTTAAGAAAATTTAACATAATTGAAGGCAAATTCATTCAAACTTTTACTTCGTCAATAAGGATGAAATAGGAAATAATGTAGATCAAAAGCTATATAGAGACATAATAGAATCACTACTTTATTTCACCACCTCTAAAACCGAAATTCTCTATAAAGTGTGTGTATATGCTAGGTTTCAATCCAATCCCAAGGAATCACACCTTGTAATGGTAAAACAAATTTTTAGGTAGTTAAGAGTTGCACCTAACTTAGAATTATTTTATCCAAAGAATGGTGAGTTTAGCTTAAAGGCTATTCCGATGCCCACTTTAGAGGATGCAAAGTGAATAAAAAGAGTACAAGTGGTACTTGTTACTTTCTTGGAAATGCTTTAATATCTTGGTTTAGCAAGAAATAAAACACAGTTGCACTTACCACTACCAATGTCGAATACATATTCATAGGTAGTTATTTTGCAAAACTATTATGGATTAAACATCAATTACAAGATAACGGATTAAGTCTTAGTTAAATTTTGATTTTATGTGATAACACAAGTGCCATAAATTTAACTAAGAATCATGTTCATCACTCTAGAACTAAGCATATAGAAATCCATCAGCATTTCATTAGAGATCATATTAGTAAAGGAGATGTTTGCCTAGAATATGTCAACACAAATCTTCAATTAACTGATATCTTTACTCAGCCATTTGATAGGGATTGTGTCTGTGTAACTAGAAATGAATTAGGAATAATGAAAATTGATTGAATTATTTTTGAACTTATATATGTGTATGAAATTAGTTGAAAATCATCTCTGGAAGGATTCGAATCGATACTTATATCACAAAGTATCGATATATTGAAAACAGATCGATACATCTTTGAAATGGTGTCGATACCCTTTCATGTTCTGACCTAGAATTGACACAACTCATAAATGTATCGATATTAAAATGCACTTTCAGTATATATTGATACTTTTCTTTTTCGGATCGATACTTTGGCTCTAATCAATAACATGGCCACGTGTACCTAGTGAAATTTAAAGGTTCCATGATTAGCCACCAAACTTAAATGCGTATTAAAGAACGTGCTCAAATATCGATGTCTGTTCATCCTCCAGCTAGCACGTACTGATACATTCATCAAAAGTATCGATATTTCTTCAAAAGAAATCGATACTTCTTCCCTAATCCAAAAATGGATCGATACTTTAATTAAAAGTATCGATACCTTTATGCGATTTCACATTTAAATAAGGCAAAACCCAAGAAGTTTTTCACTGATTCTAAACCCTAGCCTTCTGAAATCAAAAATTCTAGCTCTCTGAATCTCTCAAACTCTCTCCGAACAAACTCCAAAATGCCTAAGACAAAGAATCCAAAAGATAGACACAATAAGAGACCTAGGATAGCTGAACCTTCATCTTCCAACCTAGATTTCCATAACTAAGAGGCAGAGGATCAATACCTCTCCTCTTCCTCAACCAAAAAGTGAGTCCTGGCCGAGTTCTTGACTTCAATCTTTTACTCTCCATCAAATTTTCATACCTGAAAATATTCAAAGACTTTGGATAGATTGACTACCTTAGCCTACGAGGGAAATGTTTTAACAGCCTTGTCAAAATTTTTTATTCAAATATGGATGCCAAGGACCCTTACACAGGGAAAGTAACAATGACATAATTCACAAGCTTCATACGAGGACAACCCTTCCAAGTGAATGCTGGTGTTCTATCCCGCATAACTCATGTACCAGAAGAAGGCATCTCTTATCCAGCTAATGCGTTTCAACCCCTTGAAGCATACAAAGTATTTTCAAAGATCTGGACATGATGGAAGTGGATAACAAGCCAATTCGTTTAGGCATTCACAAGCGCATTCTCTACCTGATAGTCTCCTACAATCTCAACGCGTGTTCTGGACGCTACTTAGAGATGACGTACGAGGATATATGGTGGATGCAAAGTATCATAGAGGGAAAATGGCTTGATTTGATTTCATGGATTTTAAATGCCACGGTGAGGACAACTATGTCAAAAGCCGACCATCTCCACTACGAATAAGTGATTTCTGCCATCATCCACAAGAGTCCATCCTAAATCCATGCTGAGACAAACACTATTGAGCCCCCAGCTGCTACTACATTATCGAAGACCACACTTCAGCACATGCTTTATGAGTAAAGAGCGGACAGAAAGTGGATGCTTCAGGCTCTTTACAAACACGTGCACCAAAGGGGTCAAGATAAACCACATAAGCAAGCACTCATTGAACCTATACTTCAACCAACAGACGATCTACTTGCACTGATAAATTTAACAGAGACTATAGCTTCGACAGCTTCAAACTCACAATTAGTTCCATCGATCGCACTGCTGTCTATCTTAGAGGACATAAGAGCCAAGATAATGCAAATAGAAGAGCGGGTGGACACTGCAATGGCAAACTTTAACAAGCGGCTCATAGGAATTGAATCCATGGTTACCACCCAAATGTACAAGGTTGAAGAGCACCTTGGTTGAACTGATCAAGGCATTACATAGCTTGGGCGGTTTGGACTTCAATTTCGAAGCGAAACCAGGCGATTCATGTAGAGATTAGCCAAAGCCTCTACACTTACACCTCAATATTGCGGGCCTACAGCTTCTTCCTCTAAATCTCAACCTCCTTCCCACGCCTCACAACTAAGCTCCTCTCGTTCTGTCCAATTAGATGTAGATAGTGGTAGGTCGGAAAATATTGTGCTAGATTATTTGTAATTATTTTTAGGCTATGTTCTTATCTGTCCAATGTTAGTGTGTTGTGATTCTATAAACTTACATTGTATTATTGATGAAATGAGCACTGAAATTTCCATGACTTCCTTGTGGTTTTTGTTTTGACTTTTGTTTAATTATTTGTGTCTTTTAATTTCCTTCATTGATTAGTGACAAAAAAGGGGGAGAAGTGAACTTAAACTTTTGAATTAAAATCGAAAGTGAAATCATAACAAAAATAGAGAGAAATAAAAGAATAAGAGGGAGAGAAATGGATTTTTAATCGTAACAAAAAAAGGAAATAAAATCATAAAACTCACTTATTTTGTCATCATAAAAAAAGGGGAGATTAATAATAACATGTTATAAATTAAAATACAAAATTAATGATATCATAATATGTAATATTAATGATATCATAATACGTAATCTTATGTTTTTTATGATGACTGATCTCTTGTAATGTTAATTAAAATAATGATAATAAAATGAATTTAAGCATGTTGAGAATCAAGAAAAACTATTTTTAATTGTGCTTATGATCTAGATAAACAAAAACTATGAAAAGCTTGTCTTTAGCTTCACAAAATTGATACTTAGACCCAAAGGATAGATATCTCAGTAAATCAAAGTGATACCATAACAAATCAAATCGATATATTTATAAAAGATCGACTCTTGAAGAAAAAAGAGATCAATATCCTGCAAGGTAGTAACTTCAAATGGAATAACTAAGCAAAACGGATCAATATCTAAACATAAGAAACCAATATGTTCAGAGAAGATTGACACTCAGAATTCGAAGTTTCGTTACATGTTAATTCTAGAAAGTTGCAAAGTAATTACAGAGCAGACCAGATCGATACCTGAATTTAAAGATATCAATACATAGCAATTTCAAAGAGTTGCAAAGTAATTACGGAGTAAACCAGATCAATACATGGCAAATCTAGAGAGTTGTAAAGTAATTGCAAAGCAGACTATATCGATACCTGAGTTCAGAGAGATCGATACATGGCAATTCCATAGAGTTGTAAAATAATTACGGAGCAGACCATATCGATACCAAAATAGAGGAGATCAATACATTTCAATTCCAGAGAGTTGAGTATTAATTACGAAGTGAACAAGGTTGATACATAAAGGTAAACGAATCGATACTCGGGACTCAAATTCAACTTTCGCACAAACGGATCAATATATTGCAAAAGGGATCGATACTTCTTGCTAATTTAAAGTTTAACGGTAACTTCTGCAGTATTTATGGCGAACATTAAATGCAACAAATCAAGTCATTGGACATAAGAGTCTTCACAAAGAGAATGAATATAATTAGAATACAAAAAGACAAAGGTAAGATACTAAGCTTATTGCGAACAACTTGCAAAACATTCTTAAGAATATTCTCATTGTGAATAGTATATTTATCTCACTACTATAAACATTTCATTTCTTCTTGTGAGAAATTTTCTTTGTATGAGCATATTGATAAATTTGCTCTATTGTGAAAGCTCAAAAACATAATTATATTTCTAAAATTATATTGGGTTTATTTTCATTCGGAGTTAAAGAATATTGTATTGGGTTACTCTTTACCCGAGAGAAAATAAGTGTACGATAACCCTTTACTTTAGAAAGAATCGTAGTGGGTTTCACTTGACCCGAAGAAACAATGAGATAGTTGAACCTCGGTAGTGATCCATAACCGAGAGAATGAATGTAGGCTTAACATTGCTGAACCACTATAAACTCTGTGTTTGTTTTTTCTCTCTATTGTTTTATTTATTGTGATGCATTGCATTCATTTTAAGATTTTTAATTTTTTAAAATCCTAATTCACCCTTCTTGGGTGTTGCCAACTAGGCCAACAAAATATTGTAATCAAAACTATGTCATTTTGTTTAGAACTTTGAAAGCTATAAAAAGACTGAAAACAAAGGAATTTCGATTCGGTTAATATTCATTCTTCTTCTTGAATAAAATTGATCTTTCTTAGAAACTTGAGCTGAGTTTTAACTTTCTTCATTGTTGAGTTCATTTTTATTTTTCGAGTAAATCTCTTCATTGATTCTATAAATTCAATTTATTTGTATTAAGTGTGTTATCAAGACGATTGGAAGATGCAAATCTAGGAATCAACACTTTTAAATTTTTTTTTTGGTTTTGCTCTCCATGAATTTAGATCTATTCAAAATTTTCGACTTTATCCCTAATTAATATCTATTTAAGTCATATCCCCACTATTTGAAAATTATTTCATTATTCCCTTGACTTTTAAATTTTATCGATTTTACTTTTGATAAAAAATAAAATAAAATATATTTCCATTTTATCCTTGACGAATTTAGATTTTTCGATTTTGCTTATGATAAATTGGAGAAATTAATTTTTTTTCGATTTTATCCCTAACAAATCTGAATTTAACCTGACCTCTACTATTTGAAAAATATTTCATTATTTCTCCTACTTTTAAATTTTTTTTATTTTACTTTTGATAAATTTGAATTTGTTAAAACTTTCAATTTTATCCCTATTGAATTTGTATTTGAACAAGACCAAATTAATTTTTTTCGTTGCCCCAGATAAATTTGGGTTTATTAAATTTATTTAGTTTTGTCTTTAATAAATTTTAATGCCAAATCGAACCTTGAAGTTGAAGGTGAAAGAGTACAAAACTTACTGCTACACCACTTTCATTTCATACTTATTATTTTATAAATTTTAATATATATCATAATGTACAATAAGTTCTAAGTTTTTTTTAATAAATATTAGATTCCAAATTAACAAGTTCATAAATAAAATATTTAATTTTTGTAATAAATAGTACATTCAATTTGAAAATTAAATATATATTATTTTCATAATTTTTTAAATTGATTTTAAAATAAATAAAAATATAAAACAAGTATATTCATCATAAAAAATACTTTAATAATAATTTATAAGTAGTTTTTTATTATTTAAAATAATTTTATTATCATTGATAATTAAAAATTGTTGGAGATTTGATGCCCTAGTAGCCAATCTTCTTACAATTTATGTATATATATATATATATATATGCTTGTGTAATACATTATGGTTGTTTTATGTCATGTACATATTTATGATAGATGTGTATTATATGTTTAATTAAAATTAAGGACATGACATACCTTTGAAAATATGTCATGATTTTGACTTGTGATGATGATCACATAGATAAGAGTCAATATATAACGACATATTTTCTAAATGTTCTTAGTTGTAGAACAGTTAATTATGAGATTTACTGATTAGGGTAGACCGATACACAGTCTGATCAGCTCTACGAGTTGGAGGGTGATTGATCTCATTAGTCACTTATGTTTAGACATTATGACAATTGTGTAGGTGCATAGAGTGATATATTCACTGAACTAACCACTTGAGAATTACTCAATGGAGAGTTTTCCCTGTTGTCAACAATTAAATCTTATAGTAATAATTGCATAACAAATATTTTTTTTGACCTGAGATCGTCATTGTGACTTGCAAGCAACTCATCATATTTTGGCCTTGGACGCACTAGTTATAAGCCAATTAGAAAGAGGCTTAGATATTATCAATTACCAGCGAAGTCTGTGAACGATCAATATGGAATTCTTCACATTCGGAAAAAGAGGTGAATATTCTATGTCGTCGATAATATACTAGCTTAGTGAATCTTTGACCGAGATATCAATGATGGATAATTTAGCAATGAGATTCTAATTTTATCCATGAGCTACGAGATTATTATCTAACACATGAAGACGGACTAAAAGTGATTTGACAATATAATCCATACCACTAGGTCCAGTCTGGAGTATTAGTATGGAGAAAAGAATAAGTTACGCGACAATTATCACTTACAGGTTCGACAAAGATATGTTCTGTTCGTATCATTCGGCCGTCAAGGAGTGTTGTTAGATGCCAGCCATAATTAACGGAAGAGTTTGACTCGTTATTTAGAAAGAGTTCTAAATAAAAAAGAATCTATTATCGGCTTGACATCAAACCTACTGGTCGTACTCACACAGATTAAAGTATTAGAAAGTTGATGAGTGTCGAGAATATTGTATTTTCGATTGAGGGATTTTTCGGTATACATTTAACTAGCATTAGATGTATTCGCAAATTAATTTCATGGCTGAACTTATTAAAGTTAAATAATATTTATTTTATGAAAATAAATAATAAAAGATTATAAGTTAAACTATGGATTAATTAATTAGATTAATAAATCCTAATAATGGCAATTTTGTAATTATAGTTTAATTAGATTAAACTTGATATGTGTGTGTGTGTGTGTGTGTGTGTGTAAATTTTAATTATATTATGAATATTAAATTTTGGAATTAATATCTTTAATATTTATTGAAATATTTTGAATATGAATAATTCCAAAATCAAATGATTTATTTTCATATTTAATTATAAAATTAAAATGATAATAAAATCAAATTAAAATCCTTTAATTATTAATTAGCCAAAGTTGCATTTATTTAATGACTTTATTATTCATTTAAGGTAAATGAATTAATGCATATATTTAACACAGTAGGAGTGGAGTTAGTATTGCATTCTTGAGCAATAGTAAGAAACATACGTCATAATGATGTTTATATTGCTTTATGGAGTAGAAATAGGGCATGCAAAGTGTCTATACAAAAGCATAGTAAATGGACATTTGTGTTCTTTAGTTTACACATGCAATGATAAAATTGCCATGATATATAAAAGCAAGATTTCTTTTCATTTTTGAAAACACACGTACAAACACAAAACAAAAGAAAACATTTTGTGTTTTGAGAGAAATAGTCTTAGTTTTGTTAAGAACAAAGAGAAGGATTTGTTGTGAACAAAGAGAAGCTTTTATTGAGAACAAAGAGAAGCTTAGCCATGGAGTCTCTCCTTCAAAAGAGTTAGCTCATCCTCGCAATATCCAGAATGAGGTATTTTTCTATAACTATCTTGTTTTAGTTTATGTAAGGAAAAAATAATATTCATGGTATGGGTTTGATTAAACATGAACATGCATGAAATTTTTAAAATTTATTCTGCTGTGCATGTATGTATTAGTACAAACATGAACATGTCCATTTAATTGAACCTATAAAAATAACTTTATTTTTCTTGTTATTGTTGTTGTTAAAATAAAACATGTTCACCCTCAAGCATGAGGCAATTTCCTCCTCACTTTACCCAATCGATTTCCCTCTTAAGTTAAATTCTACACATGCCAACTAAGCCATGGACTGCATGTGGGTACATGCATGAGAGCAGGGGCACAACAGTAGTGGAAATACACACACAAATGTTTAAGCATGTACCAAAAATGAGGGGAATATGTAGACATAATTGCTAAAAGGAAGATTAGGTGGCAACTAGATTGACAATTGTGAGTTGTGTAAGGGAATAAATATTCAAGATAGTGAATAGTGGCAACTGGCTCTACATGTTAGTGTTGAAGATATGCCCTTAAACCAATCGTGTCATACGGTTTAGGGATATCATCCTTATGTATATATAACTTTGTAATTTATTATAAATTAGTTTAT